>JBAJNP010000107.1:0-143392 GCA_036877545.1 Yasuhikotakia modesta | reverse complement strand
GGGATATTGTCCTGTTTTAGAGCAGACAATCAGAACTGACTTTAAATATTACCCTGTCGGTTGATGACAGAATCAAATTTTCTCCCACATAGCAGGCGCTGCTTGGCTAGCAGTTTTTTTCTCTTTCTAAGGGTGCGATTTTGATTGGGAGTTTGTAAAACTCTGTGATTTCTTTATTAGAGATGCAGAATTACTACTCCCTTCACAAACACCCACTTTATCCACGGTCCCTTGGAAACACACTCATCAGAAAATTCTTCACAAGCTGTTTCAGCAACTTTGCCGCTCAGCTGCTGCTGAAATCTGATAGAAATGTTTTTATGGGAGTTGAAAGCTGAATACAGCACAGTTAGGGATGAGATAACTCATTTAACCCTCCGCAGCTTCAGGATTATAACCAAGATTACGCTCATCTGAGGCAGCTGTAGCCCTGATTGCAGCTATCGCTTGTCTTTAACAGAAAACTTGAAGCTGAAAACCTGCCGTATGTCTCTCTACTGCATGTTACACTGAGTAGTAATGACTGTAATTGAAAAGCTTTTGAGGTAGAATGTCTTTGGTCGAAAGCAGAATCTTTGTGGTAGAATGTGGCTTTCTGACTTTCTCTGACTGGGTCAAAACAGAGAAATACAGTATAGATAAGTGTAAGTAATAGTAGATTACTTAGAAGATTACGAGGAGTTTCAGGATTCTGGTTAGAATGATTGGTGCACTGTGATTGACTGCAATGTTTTATAGTGCCTGACTGGCTGAAAGAAAGTTATCATACAGTGCAAACACACAAAGACTGAACTGAGTGCAGTTTCCAGTTTTGTGGGTCACATCTGAGTCCTACGTTGTGGAAAATAAAGTGAATTGCCACAATCAGCTGTTCAGCTCCATGTTTTGGGGATTTTGCAGTGTATCATCATTCTTGGTTCTTTCAACCAATCAGGGACAGTTGTGACCTACTATTTAGAAGGTTGCTGGTTCAATTCTAGTGCCAGTAGGAGCAACAGAAGTGCTCTTGAGCAAGGCACCCAACTGTTTCTGGCATTATTGTTGTATTGTTTCCCAGTATTATTTTCTTGTGTGTGTATGTGTGTGTGTGTGCGCGTGTGCGTGCGTGCGTGCGTGCATGCGTACGTGCGTGTGTGTGTATTTATGACTTGCAGTGTGTGTTCACTGCTCACCAGTGATTGGTTAAATGCTGAGGTCACATTTCCAAATAAACTCTGTCACTTTCACTTAGCTAACACATTTTATTGGAGCTGTACAAAAAACTAACTTATATTTTTATATTTACATTTTAAAGAGCCTCGGTATAAATTAAATAGCTTTCAGTATAAATTGTTTATTTATTTATATATGTTGGTTCTATGGAATTACACTTGATCATAATTAGATTGATGTTGCCTTGGTGATTATTAGAAAATGTATTTTTTTATTATCTACACACACCCTGCTTCCTGTGGGGTAATACTGCAGTGTTAACTGCACCATTCTAATAGCGCTGAGTTTGGGGAATAAGCTGCAATCTATAATAAGCCTAATTTCCATAGAAAGGTTGTTAATTTAAATAATTATTACATAGCGCTAGTTCAGCATATTAACCGTCTGGTTAAACTGGATTGCGGGTGGATAGTGAATGAGACCATGCAAAAGTGCCACAATTGTATGCCACTTTGCCTCCTTAATTCTCTTTCATGCCAGAGTCCTCAGAACTGCATTAAATGTGTTGTGGTCTTTGCTGTAAATTAGCAGCAGACAGTGCAGATGGATGAATTAAATCCTATCAGCTGTAATGAAATTGAGAAGTGAAGATGAGAAATGTGACCTGACAGTAAAAGAATGTGAAATCTTCTGTCAGCTGTAAACACATGATGTAACAAAGTGGCTGAAATTAAGCAAAGGAGCAAGAAATGAAAGGGGCTTAAAATACAGAGAGAGAGAGAGAGAGAGAGAGAGAGAGAGAGAGACTTTAAAATGTGTTGATCTAGTCTGGGTAAGAACAACTCAAATTTTCACATTTATTTGTACAGTACTATTTATATTCACTTTAATATATTGTAGCACATTTCACAATGCATATAGTTTCAACTTCTCCTGGTTGTTAAAAGACTTATTTCAGGTGTGCACAAGACAAATGTCATAGAATCTGTAAGTTAAAGTAATACTTCTCCCAAAAATGGAACTATTTACCCATAGTGTTTAAAGCCTTGCACTGTTTCTCTTTTTTGCAATGTTTGTGTTGTTTCATAATCTTACAGTTCAAATATGTACACATACATCTCTTTAAATGAGCCTTTCTTTACCTTCAGCTTTCAGAGCAATGTAAATAGTTCTGATGTTTGCATCTGACACATTCTATAATGAGCTTTTTTCGCACATAAAGGAGGCGTGTTTGCCTAGAGCAGAATGACAATGACTATATGAATATGCATGATGTGGCGCTACACCAGTAAATATGCAAAATCAGGGTTTTGTGCTAAAAGTACAATGTACAATGGTGTCAAAATGCCTCAGCTGTTTTTGTGAATTTGCTCTCTTGTGTTAATAATTACAGTAACTAATTTTGTAGAAACGCACATGCAAACAACAAATGTACTTTAATTTCTTCACAAATAATCCAACCCTTTTTTTCCAGGTACATCAGTTTTTCAGGTCACGGCAACTGATGCAGATGACCCCACATATGGGAACAGCGCACGGGTGGTGTACAGTGTTCTGCACGGACAGCCGTACTTCTCAGTTGACCCCAAAACTGGTAAATTTACACTTGTTCCTTTGAACTTCACAATTAAATACTTAACGAAACAAGGCTTATGGCTGGTGGTTTGTCAAGTAGATTAACAATTAGATACAACAGATACAGAAATAAGGGAATTTTCCGGAGCTTTTCTCTACTGCTGTTCATATTAAGCTCCGAAGTCTCCTCATGGAACAGATGTGAGCAGTACAATACACCTCCTGTGCCCTTTGCTGTGCAGAAATAGAGCCTGACTTGTGGTGTGGTATTGTTTGGATCCTGGCTTTATGATGAAAAGCATCCCTTGAGAACGAGGTGGAAAAAACATTGTGTAAGAGCTTTCAGAGAGACAGAGGGAGAGAGAGAGAGATTCAGAGTGCTTTGAGGTGCATCTGCTGTTCATTAAGGGAGAACAATGTTTGAGGGGTTTTACAATAAACCATTAAATGTTAATAGAGATGCAGAATGTTGTGTTAAAAGATGGATGGATGAATGGACAGATGACTGGAAAGAAAGAAAGAATTATCATAAGAAAAAGGCAGTTATAAATAAAATAAATAAATTGAATAAAAAAGTAACTCATACACATGTATAATATTCCAAGTCTTCTGAAGTCATACAATAGAATATAATATCTCCAAATATTTGCTTGGTAAACACACTGTTGGTTTTCCATTTGTAATATCGCGGTGAGAAATGCAGGCACTGTCCGTGGTGCTGAAACACTCACCGTGATACTTTTGACTGCTGTCGGTTGATGACAGAATAAAGCAGATATAGTTAAAGACCCCAGAATGCAGTCTTCACACTCACACTCACAAATCCAATCCATCAGTCCTGGCAGAAATAAACATTTTGAATATTGTGCAGCCAGTTTTTACGGGTGTTATATGGATCATTTTGTTTTGTACAGTTGTCAGAACAACAGAAGCATAACAATGACTGTGGTGAGTTTTTAGAATTAAAATGCGTAATGGAGTTGTGGGAAGAGACAGTATCTGTGTTGCAAGTCTGAGTTTATTTTAGATTGTGTACAAGGACTTAATGCATTCAGACAGAAGACACAGGAAGCCGTTGAATGGATTGCTTGAGAGAGAGTGAGGGGAGACATAAAGATTGATTCATTCTTGCTTTAACACATTTGCTTTAACACTTGACTTTCAATCTGTCACAAGCTATCCTTTATTTTATTTAATACTGTGAACACGTATCCCATTTTGGGAAATATAGAGGATATATAGAGACTATCATGAGTACTTTGTTTTGAAGGCAAATCATGTATCTTGCATGATTTTTGTCTTGTTGTACTCTTGTCATGTCACAGACTTGTTGTTGCATGCATGCTGTTAATTTTAGATGTGTGATACCAGGCTCTGTCAGTGTTCTGTTTTTAATGGCTGTTTTCACACACAAGCTCAGCAGACATCTGATTAAATGTTAACAGCCAGTTTAATCATTTGTGACATTTTGTTAAATAAACATGAGTATGATTTCCATCTTTAAAAAAATAATTGTACACATTTAAGCCATACAGTGAGTCAAAAAAGCTGACAGTTATAGGGCAGATATCAGTGCATAAATATCAATGTACAGTGATATTGTACACAATGTACAAATGCTCAGATTTCTTGCTTCCATTGAATCACACAAGAGGCTTTATGAAACATTCTCAGATCATGCTGGGATTAATCAACTGGTCTTGATGAAATATGTGATTTCCCTGAAACATAGAGTATGTGTTGTCTTTAAAGGTACAATGATCTAATATCTTTTAAATTTAATAAAATTACGACATTTTATTCTGTGTTACTTTTTATTTTTCTTTGAATAATATACTTCGCTAATAAGAAATTTGTAAAAATAAACCATTTAAAATATCTGTATTTAATGGGGGCATAAATTGTTTTTATATATTGTTTTAATACATTTTTTATAAGACCTGTAGCACTTTTAAAAGAACATCTAAAAATATGCAGTGTTATTGCACATCAGACTGTGAGCAGTTATGCTTTGATTCGCATGTGGAGAATAATAATTGTTGTTTTCCAAATACAGTTTACAGGTTATACGAGAGCCAATCAGAAATGGCACAATTAGAAAGTTGAGCACTGCTTATTTCCTGTTCACCTAATCTGCACTCAGAGCTGCAGGCAAACTCAAATCATCTCTTGGAAATGAGATACTATCACCTTCCACCCTTTAATGTGCTATTGAATGGCTTTGCTGGTAATTGGTGGTTAAATGCTTTTTCTAAGAACATCAGAGAATACAAATATAGATGACAAGTGGGATTAAAAACTTTAGATAAAGCACCCTGGGCGGTGGTGGAGATCACGGAAATCAATCCAGCAGAGAGAGCAACCATCAATAGTCCATCTTCTTCTGATTATATGATATGCACAGCAGCTTTGTTTTGTGTCAGATGAGATGATTGTGGTCATTAGGTCAAAAGATGCACCCAGAAAGAATATCAAAGCCGTGGCCGGGAAGGGAAAGGACATGCTGGTAATATCTAGTTTAATTTAGTCTGGCTCTGACTGCTTGCAGGCCATTTCAAAGGTGCTGTAAAAAGCAGTTTAATGATGCTGTTATGGCTCTGTGCTAAATAATCGTCTCCATTACAATAAATAAATGTTTACTAAGAGCAATAGCTTTATTTATGTTTTTGCTCAGTTCATTTTACTAGTAAGTGTGGGGAAATTATTGCAGTACAATGTTGTGATTCATCTTAATAATTGTATTACTAAACTAGTTGAAAGGAGAAAAGTTGATGATGGGTTCAAACTCATCACTATTATGATGGGGTGCAGTTGTTGCAGTGGGTGGATGTTGTTTCTTGTCACTGCTTTGTGACAATGTACCATTGTGAAAAGCGCTCTATAAAAATTAAAATAAATGTTGTACCATTGTTGTGTATTTCTTGTGTGTGTGTGTGTATTTGTGTGTTTTGAACCATAGTGTTCTTGGTAGTTACAACAGTAGGTGGTCACTAACTAATCCAATTACAAGGCCAGCCGAATTGAATTCTTTATGAAATACTATGAAATACTGCATTGGGTCTCTTTTTTAATGTCAGTCTCCTGGAAGCTTGGCAACTTGGGAACTTGGCACAAGAAGAGGGCAAGTTTGCATTCTTACAATTGATTTTTATACGAACAGAACATTTTCTTTAGAAATAGAAAAGAACAGATGTCTGTGAAGGCACCTCATTATCTGCTAGTCCTAATATATCCCCCACTCACTAGCAAGACGGCTAGAGATTAAGCTTGTTAACAAGTGAGGTTGGAGCTTAGTCTTCCCCACCCTTGTCAGGGAATAATCAGAATTCTCAATTTCAGAAGCCTTGATGATGAGTAAAATATAAGAATCCCTGTAACTCTCGCTCTCTCTTTCTCTCTCTCACGCACACACAAACTGGTGGTTAAATAGGCTAATTTCTCTGCTGATCTGGGAATCTGTAGGGTTTCAGCATTTGAGTTTTGAGCTTCTCTGACACAGATCAGAGTCTCTAAATGGAAGGATTATTTCAACTTCCTGTTCTGATAAAATCAGAAAAGCATGTCAGTTTGTCATGGCATTTCCCAGCCAATCATTTCTTTCCAAAATATGAGCAACACTTTTACGGTCTGTATTTAAAAAATACGGATGACACTGAATTCGAATATTAATTTTTAAATAAACGTAAAATAAGCAGGCTGTAAAAAAATACATATATATATCATGCTTCTTATGGGGTCCCAGATTTCCCAGTATGCATTTCTGTGAGGTTGTTTACAAAAGAGACATGAAATCAAAACTTGTTGTGAACTGTGCTTTGTGTTTTGACTTTAGTGCAAAACAATGTTATGAGGAAATAGCCTCTGACATCCAACCAGAAACAAGGCCAAAGGTAATCTCCCTTAATCCCCTTTGCTTACCAAGATTGTCCTCTTCTAGAAATGTACAGCCTGTGAAAAGTGAGAAAATAAACTGGAGAGATAGTCGATAGGGACCAAGAGAGAGAGAGAGAGAGAGATGAGTAAAAGGCTAACAGTTGTGTTCACTCAGCTACTCGCAGGTCAGACTCGCCACTTGTTCCTCGATGACTGTGCGGAATTAGTTTAGCTGGTTTCCATAGAGACCCCAGTCTTGTTGTTCTGAGAAACAGGGGAAGGAGAATGCAGTGCTACTGTTTAAAATGTTGTTGTTCTTATAGTCAGTGTTTTCACAGGTACGATTTTTAAAAAGTCCAATATATACAATAGCATATGAACACTAAAACAAAAAATCTGTCTCTGTTTGTATGTCTGTCTATCATTTGTCTGTGTGTGTGTGTGTGTGTGTGTGTATGTGTGTGTGTGTGTGTGTGTGTGTGTGTGTGTGTGTCTGTCTTTCTTTCTGTCCCTTTGTCCACCAATCCATCCACTCATCTGCCTTTCTTCTGCTGTAATGTTAATGTGCTGGTGGATGGACAAATAGATGGATAGATAAACAATTGGATGACTGTGTGGAAGAATGGAAGGATGGATGAATGGTTGGATGGGGTCTCATGGTTTGTTAGTTGGGGGCTTCCTAAAAGTCTTCCTAATAACAAATGCTACACCATCTTACATTTACAGCAAGCCTGTTTCATATTTCTTCAAGAGCACTCAGCAGTCCTACACAATAAAGCTGACTGATAGCTGTGGAGAGACACTCCCTCACCCCTGACGGATGAGGAAAAGGTCACAGCATTAGTCTTTGTGTTGTTTTAATGGAGTGAATGGCTTGGTGCCAGAGACTTGGGTTGCCTTAGGATCCCAGGTTAAGTAATGCTACAGATGGGGTAATAGCTCATGTGCACCACTGGGGTAGAAGAGATGGCAGGACAAAAATGGAATTATGGCATTAAAGCAGGACAAATGGATGGGAGATTTCCTCCGGAAACTTTAAAAACATTTTTGTAACATTGTGTTCTGCTTTTTGTTTATAACTTTAAGAAACCTAATAGCACTTCCCAGGGAGCCAAACTATTGTAATTGAGTAGCAAGTTTTACATTCAAAAACACCCCTGACATTTTCTTTAGATATTTTTTAACTGTATAAGGCATTCTGATCTGTCCCTAGTACATTATGTGCTCTCTTCCCCTGTTTCTGACTTTCCCTGCCTGGTAATATTGTTGCCCTCAGTCATTCGCCTGACCCCATCTAATGTTCTAACCTCCCCATGGACAGCTAATCCTGAACTCTAGAAAAACAGAGAAAACAGGCCATCATCATCATCATTTATTTGCGATTGTATTTTGGTTCTTCATTACCGTGAGGGAAAATAAAGCAAAACAGTCTTTAAAAAAAAGATTTGGGATGATTTCAGTCAATAACAGAGAAAAACGACAGTTATTTATGGTCTACGCGAAACCACTTTTCAGCGTAATAATGACAAATCAATATTTTCTCTCTGTTTGCACTCTGTAAATTAAAGTGAAAAATAAATCGGTCAATTACAGGCCTGTGAATGGCATGCTGAATTTCTGTTGTTCTGTCAGCTGACTGAAACGCCCCGTCTGTTTATGTATGCATCTGTAATCTTCTCTTTAATGGCTTGTGTGTATTGACTGCATGTCACATCCAGACCCCTCTATCAAGGGAAGCCGCAGGCTACCAAAGCTATTGTTTTCAAGCATTAAGCATAAAGCAGGATTGGATCGTCTGATAACACTTCCATTTTGTAAAGAGTGATTGTTTTTGCCATTCTTCCTTTAGTGAACATCTTTCAAGACTGACACAAATAAAATCCAATATCTGGAGCATATTTTGCCTGTCTGAATACGTTTCGGAGTCTGTCTGAATTTAATCACAGATGAAGCAAAGCATCTTGACTTAAGGCCTGTATATACTTGTGTCTGTTTGGTTCTGCTAATGAAACTATTAGTTCTGGTTATGGATGGAGTCAATGGAGGATTCCAGCTGTCCTAAAATGTATAATATGGGTCATTTCTGTTATGCATTTACCTTACTTTTAAACTAAAACTAATATGATTGGGTTGCAATTGTTAATTTGTAATCTCCACTCTGGTGAAAGAATTTTAAACCTCCATATTCACTTACGAGTGATATTGTGACAACACAAAACGTATGTGTGATGCCATGTGTTACATGATCTTTAAATATTGTGTTTAAAGCAATGTGCATCTTTACAAATATTTTATCCAGTATTTTAAGGTATAAATAATGGAAACATAAAAAGTAATGCAGAGTAGAAATACCTCATTTAATAAGGTAACATTTTAGTCACTGCACAGCACTTATATAGCACTTATATGCCTGTAGTTTAAATGTCAGACTATATTCTAGCAGAAGAATGACACTTAATTGCTCTGTTAGTTTATTTTAATGTTTTATTTGCAGTGTTTGTTGCAAAGTGTTGCTAATCTCTTATATGTAATGTAAATGCAGGAAGGCACTGCAGACTGTGCTGTATTGTGAATATAGTCACACCTGAAGAAATGGCAGGTGCCCCATAGTGCACAATGCCTAACAACATCCATGACTTTATGCACAGTATAGCACAACATCTCATACTTTATTGCCTATATAAGTTTCTGAATTTAACAACTGTATTGCAAGCTTGCAAGCTTTTCTGTCAGTGATGGCTTTAGTTTGACAGAATGAAGGAGTGAAAGAGAGGGAGGGCGACTTTAGTGAGAGAGAAACTGTGAGGCATGGAGCTGACAGACATTGTGTGACACACAGAACAAGAGGATAAAAAGAAGAAAGAGAAAAGAAGATTCAGACCAAAGACATGTTGACACAGGTTGGGGGGGTGTATAGCTATCAATCAACAACACAACTCAATTTATTTTCAAGGAATACATGTTTGCAGATATTTGAATGCTCCCACATTCTCCTTAACAAGTTAGATACTTGTTTACTGACATCATCGAAACTTACTCAGTTATGACATTTAGTAGCAAGTCAACTAGGTATGAATAAGTTAATTAAATATTTTGCATGCATTCTGTGTTTGTGAAATAATTGGTGCTTTTTACACAGACAGAACTTTTTTTTCTACTTCGATTTCACTCTACCTGTGGCTTTGACAGTCTGTTCTTTGGATGTTGGTGGAGAGAATGAGCTTTAGAGTGGACCGAAGTTTAGGCTGTTGGTCAAAATTATGACTACACAAGACTAAAATGGCCATGCTGTCTTTTTGCATAAATTGACATTTTGATATGCTGATGTGTTTGGTGTTGCCATCTGGCACAGTAAAAGCACAGAACCGCCTGTTCTTTACTCTTGAAATTAGTAGAGGAATAATGGTGAAACAGTCTGATTACAATCAACACAAACCTCAAAGGATATCAGATATTTCTACTGTTTTGCAAAACAGTCCCTATAAAAATGTCAAATCTTAATTGTTTTCCCTAAAAGAAGAGAGGTTTTCCCAAAAGAGAGAAACCTTTACCTTTAAATCATTTGCTGCTCATTGATGATAAAAATGTGTGTGTATGTGTATATATATAACATTAAAGCTGCAAGCAGCGATAAGCGGGACCTCGCCCCGGCGCCACCACCACCCAGCACCACCGCCACCCAGTACTGCTAGCACCACCCAGTGCCACAGCCACGTGTTGGCTTTAATAACAGTGATTTGTAGGCAAAAGCATAGGTTACTTGAAGTGTAAAATATACCCCTTTCTGTGTTAAACACACCACTTCCTGTTGACTGCAGGTGGCGCTATAACTGTAAGTGAATATTACACTGTAGATGTGTTTAGGCCATGATTTTTATCAAATGTGTGAAATATGGGGCCAATCAGTCACTATAGGCCTGAGAAAAAACACCTTTTTCTTCATGGCGAAACGCAAAATTTTGGTTCTTCCACGAAAACTCAAACGCTTCGCAATTTAACATGGCAAAGGCCTTAAGATGTGAATGACACCATCACAAAGTTGATCGGATAAAAACTCTAGGAGGAGTCCGTTAAAGTACGACGCATGGAATTTGTCAAAAATAATAAAAATCCAGATTTAATTAAAAATAAATATTCAGCTGTTGGGATTAGAGGTTCACTCCAAGAGACTTTTTTGTAATGAATTAAAGTGTTCTATTGTTCTATGGTTTAGTGTTCTAAACCAAATTTGGTACATGTACGTTAACCGTACTGCCCTGGGCAGGTTTTTTCTATCAAGCCATTTTGCCCCGCCTAATTTCAAAGCCCCTAACATACGCCGAGTTCCGATGGGGCTGGTGCATGTGCAAAATCTGGTGAGTTTTCGTGCATGTTAATACCCTCAAAAGTGCGATCAAAGCGGGAGAATAATAATAATAATAATAATAATAAACAACACAGAAACAACTTCGCACGCTTAGTGCTCGGTCCCTAATAAAAATGTTATGTTATTATAACAAATCTTTTGATTATATCCACATGCTTCATGCAATTGTTGATCTTTAGAATGTTCTACATGAGCGATATCTATTAATAAAATATAAATATGAAACATCCATGTGTAAACAGAATCTGTTTAGACTTTACCCATTGTGTATGACAATTATTGCCTGAACATGTAAGGATTCAACCAGCTAGTGAATATTAAAGGTAAACCTGTATTTATTGAAAAGATGCCACAATATACTGATGATCCCTGTTTCTGTCTTTCATTATAATGCTGTTGCAATGCTGTTTTGTTAAAGCAAGTGCAACAGTTATTAAATGGACACTGTAAAGCACCTTTTGTGAGTGTATGTGCATGTTTGTTGTGTATAAAGCAGTGCTATTGATGTGTTGTACAGGTATCATCAGAACGGCTCTGTCAGATATGGATCGTGAGGCGAAGGAACATTATTCAGTAGTGATCCAGGCTAAAGACATGGCAGGGCAGGTGGGTGGTCTGTCTGGTTCCACCACGGTCAACATCACACTCACCGACGTCAACGACAACCCACCCAAGTTCCCTCAGAGTGAGTAATGTTGGTAATGTTTGCTGCTGTTGCATTCACTAAGAAAACTAAATAAGCTGGTAACATATTGCTTTCATTAGAGTCTCTCCTGAGGGCCACAGTTGGCTCTGTTACAAATTCTGGTGAGCTTCCTCCATAGGCTGCAATTTTAGGCATTTTGCTAGGCAACATCAAGGCTGTGATGCCCCCCTGCTGTAAAATCCAGTTTAAGCTTGTGGCTGTGTTTTGGAAAATAGCAGCTTGTTTCTATTTGGTCCAAGCAAGTCAGTGGCTGGATGACCAGCCTTCATTCCTAACCTATTTTAAAAAAAGCTGAAAACAGCCTAAGCCAGTTTGCTTGTCTAGTCATTTTTTAAAAAAAGCTAATATTCAGTTTAGACCAGCTAGAAACCAACTACTGTCACCAAAAAACAGCTACCTACTCAAGCTAGATCTTTTAACAGGGAACTAGACCGATATCCAACCACTACTAAGCTGCCTGTTTCAAGCTGTTCTTTTTAGTAGGGTCTCCACACACTCAGCCCTATACGTAATACCTGTGATTCAGCAGAAAGGGTTTTGATCCAGATGGTTAGTGCACATTTGGTTAGTGTCTGTTAAATTGTCCTTTTTAAAGAAAATTGCTAATGTAATATCCACTCCTTAGCTCTCCAGCCAGATTGAACTTTCCAAAGCCATTCTGAAGACACTGAAGGTCTGCTTGATTATTATGCTTTAGATGTTGGCAGAAAGAAACAGAAATAACTTGACCTTGTTTTATTCTCTTATTCTTCATCCACCACAAATATCCTCATTACCTCTTGAAGGTTAACCATACTGTACGCTATTATATGTACCAAACTCCTTCTCACAGTGAGTTTTCACACTTTCTCCAGACGTTCATTACAGTGTTCTGTTAGATTTCTCAAGGGCTGCTTATGGATACTATATAATTATCCAATAGAGATGGAGAACTACCTTATGTAGACACAGTCTGGCGCTAACAGATGACTCATCGTATAAAACGTGCTCTGCGGTTTAATATTTTACCATTAATTAGCGTGAGGAGAACAGAGACATGAACAGCATGGTTTTATTGTGTAAGAATCCAATTATGCGTCTTGGATCTCAAGCCTCAGAAGTCTTATTTTTATCCACATAAATAAAATGCAACACTAGGGTGTATAAAGCCAATTTATGTTGTCCATGGAAACAATTTTACATAACATTTTTTGCATGTGACAGATGCTTTTAACCAGAATAATTTTTATACATTTGATGACATTCATGTCTTATATGTCATTTGTGCAATAAGCTCCAAGATAAGTGTTAAATGATCGTATGTGCTTTTGTTAAAGCCATAAAAAAGTCTTTAATTGCCATAATCCTTATGTCATAATAATTGCCGCAATATTATTGGGTCATAATAATAAACGCAAAAGACCTCATTGGCAGCCACCTGCTTCCATGATCTCTAAAATGACTAATATATTTGTGTAAACTTTAATATTTTTAAATAAATAGCATTTTTATGCTTACAATTTTTTCATGTTTCGTGATTTCTGATTTGTTATTAACAAAGTTAGGTATGATGAGTACTTAATTTTGTAATTAGAGTAATTTTGTAATAAGAATTGAATTTTTCTCTTTTTAAAAATAATATTTGTAGAGTTGTGAATCATCAGTGTTTTTGATTCTTGTTTTAAGCGTATAGAACATGTTGAGAACTGTCACACTCGCTTGCATTCATTCTCTGTTTTTATTGGGTGGAATGTTGGTTTGCTGGTGTTAGTGATTATAAAAATGAAAAGCTCAGTGCAGTGTGACTCGCACGCCATCACCGCTGAAAAAAGTGCATCATGACAGCTGTGCTTCAAAATAGCATCCAGTCAGTCGAACTGAACACCAAGCCAGCTTTTGCTTTTGTCTGCAGAGAATTACCAGGTGTTTGTCCCTGAGTCGTCACAGGTGGGGAGGCCTGTGGGAAAGATCAAAGCCACCGACGAGGATATCGGAATCAATGCAGAGATTAAATACAGCATTCTGAACCCAGAGGGGGCTGCAATGTTTTCTATTTCCACAGACAAAGACTCTAGAGAAGGAATTATCACACTGAGAAAGGTATTAAAGTCATTTTGCCGGTCTAAGACAGTCATTATAATCATGGCATAACTTGGTTGGGTTTTTTTCTAACGCTTATAAACGTTCACACTTTTCATTTGGTTTAATTTTTTTCATTTGGTTCCACTAACCATAGATGAACAGATTTTTTTAAGTAAAAAACTGTAAGTAAACATAAGTAAACATTTCCATTAACATGTAGTTTTCACTACATCATACACAGTAGCATTTTTGTGGTGAACGTCACACTTCATCACAAAATTTGAAATATCCATTGTTTGGACTCGTTCACATCTCATAGACTTTCATTAAAGGAACCATCTAGGAAACACCCTTAACACTTTAGCAACCATAAAGCAAACACACTAACAACACTCTAAACTTCTTAGCAACTATATAGCAACACCCTAGCAACACCTTAGTATTGTTACAGCAAGCTTTACACAAAAACGCGACTTTCATTTTCTTCAGAAAATATGAAACACTCCTCTTTATAATTGCCTTAGAAGGAATATATAAACATTTGATGTAGGCAGTGAAGCCAACAGAGACTTAGCAGTATGAAGAAATAGCATAAGCAGCGCACGCGGTAGTGCATGAAACCTCATTAGAAAGTTCAGAACTTCAGTGAATCTAAATAACCTCTGAATTGTAATAAGTTCTTTTGTTTTTCACACTTACACTCCATTTTCTGGAGTTCTTTAAAAAAGATAAGGAATAAAAAAGGAGGCATAATTATCAGCATAAAGTCAAGATATTTAAAAAAGACACATTATCTTAAGATACCCTCTCACAGATATGCTAACAGATATATAATCTGTCCAGTCAGACAGGGTCAAACAGATGTCTCCCCCACTACACGTCTGAACTGCTCATTAATAGCCTCTTTTCTGTACTCCAAGCTTCTTCAGTTTCAGTCTTTGTCCCAGGGGTCGGGAAAGCTGTAAATTCAGTGAATACTGAGTTTTCCAAAAGCCAATCATGTACATAAATGCCCACCAGATCTGTCAGGCAAGAGGGCCAACAAAGGTCAGGCAGGTTTCACAGTATTTACTGACATGACCCCATCTAGAGAGATTTAACCTCAATGCTCCACAAGCAAAAACTCTGACCTCAATATACTCTATGTATGTAACTGTGTGGTGAACTTGAATCTACTAGAAGTCACCAGGCAAAAGAACTTAAACTTACCACCTCAAACAGTCACTTTTCTTAAAAGGGAATTTTACCCTAAAAGTAAAGGTTTTATAATTATTTACTCCACTCATTTCCAAATGCATCTATGTATCTCCTGTGCTATAGTGTCATATGTACCATTACTTTAATGGTATTATTGTGGTGCTATTATGTGTAATTTCAGAGCCCAGTTCACCTTCATTGTAAGAGAAACATGATATTGCGTTTACTATTAGATTCATGTTTAGTGTTCTGCACAAGAAAAAACATGATGATAAGTAAATAATGACATTTTTTTATGTGAACCACTTCTTTTAAGTCTTTAACTTCATCCATCGAGACTGTGGCAGACACCCGAAGCTGTAATCGAATAACTAACACCTTTCAGCATATCAGAAAAGAAAATCATACTTTATAATCCAATTTAGCTTCCTGTTCTCTATTCTTAGCCTCTTAACTATGAAAAGAAAAAGCAGTACAGTCTTCACATTGCTGCTGAAAACACACACCTGGACCCTCGCTTCTCCTACCTGGGGTCGTTTAAAGACGACGCCACACTCAAGATCACAGTTGGAGACGTGGACGAGCCCCCGGTCTTCTCAATGGATTATTACATTATGGAGGTGTACGAGAACACCAAGGTCGGGACAGAAGTGGGAGCAGTCACGGCTCGAGACCCAGACAGTAAAAACAGTCCTGTAAGGTGAGAAGATATCTGCCCTGGCAAATCCCCTCCTCCTACTCTCCCTGTATCTCTCTTCCCTCTTCACACATCTCTGTGTGAATGTTAAATTTAATGGGATGACATTGAGTTTCTGTGATATGTAAGGATCTTTCTCTCTGCTTTCTCTCCACTCATTGTGGAGGATGTTGTTAATTAGAACAGTTTAAATAGCCTGTGATAGTGTGTTAGTGAAACACTGCTGCCAAAGGCTCATTTAACCCCACACGCTAATGAATGATAGCCTCACTCATAAACACATCATTCGGTTCCCATGATACGCTACACAGAAGAGTCTCTAACAAACTCTGTATTTTACAACACCTGACAAACACATTGTGACCTTACACTGCCAGCTACTATGAATGTCATTGTTTGATTTATATTGTGACAGCTTTTATTATGAACTTACTAAATGGAACTGACATACTGTAAAGGGTATACAGCTTAACCTTGGGCTTAAGTCATTTAAAGTCACCTCTCTATTTCTTTGTTTTGTTGGGATATGTTTCGCAAAAGCAATGACAGAAAGGACTGACATGTTGTAGTCTCTGTTTTAATGGCATGTTTAAACATGCATAATACGTATGCATGTTTAAACAAGTAATAAACATGCATTGTACACAAAATCAGGCTGTTTGGAACCACTTACTAGAGTATCAACAGTATAAAGGAATACAACATTTGTCATTTACATTAATAAAAAATATATTTTGGGGGGTTTTCAATAACATTTTTTAGAAAAAATAATTTTATTAACTTTTATATTACATTATTTATTTTAAATGGAAGTGGATTACAGCCATTAAAAAAAAAACATAAAATATGCAAAGAACACTGGGATTAATGAACCATTGCCCATGTGCATATGCTCTTCTTCAGCAGTGTCTCCACAGCAGGGGCAGATGAAATGATTTGAAGGCCCTAGGCACAGAAAGGAACAGGCCCTTCTCAAATGTTTTGTTCTCCCCATTGTCCAGTTTGCGCAGTGTGGTTTTGTGCTCTTCATTTTGTTTGGTGGTAGATGTAGAGCTAATTAAATTTATTGCCCATGATGATTTTACATGAACAGTTCATTTATTTTAGACTGCCGGGCTTAATATGTTTCTGAGAAACCATCTGTTATTGTACAATGCTTCCACAGAGTTAAAGCTCATTTGTATTTTTATAGGGCCCTTAGCATCATAAGCCCTAGCCGGCTTTCTGTCTGTGTCTGGTGTTACATCCACCCCTGCTCTGATGCAGCTTTTCAGAAATAAAACAAGTCTAATGTCAAGGACAGTGCTGATTTTCTTGTGTTAGTGGGATGTAACCGCTATAGTTTATTAGCATCTTTTTGTAGTGGTAGATTGGAAAGTGTGTTTTAAATCTTTAAATGCACCATAACAGTCAGTGTTTGATGGGAGGGTTGTAACTCTTATGCAAATTTAGTGATTCTCATTGGTTGATGTGGGGGAGAGTATTCATTTCATTTAATCTGTAAGAGTGAACAAAAGAAAGAAAAAGATTTTTTTGAGACCATTTGTTGCATTTTTGTTTTTCTTGATGTTAATCTACTGTTGCCTTGAAAGAAACTGCATTTCATGACCATAAAAGAGTTTGTACTGCGCTGTTTCCATTTACTTGACTTACTCAGAAAATAAAATGACATTAAAGTTTAAGAATCAGCATTAGTGTGATAAAAAAGATGAAAACGGTTTCTGTTATCTCTTTGTTTTGTTCTAACCCTATAAATATAATGTATTCGAGCATTATCATATTTTGTGCAAAGCATTTGTTTCAGACATTCCAGTAAAAGTTTGTTTTCAAGGGATTATTTTTCACAACAGACACCCTGTTGTCACATTAACTTGTATTTTATAAAAGTTTCCTAAAAGCTAAAAAGTTTTTCTTCATTGTTTTAATATGCCTTAATAAGCATTGAAACTTGTGCTACAGACATGAACCTGTCTAAATGTGTTAATGCCTTAGCAACAGCATAGCAATTTCTAGTAACCACGCACAATGCCCAGCATATGCCTATTTATTAAGTTTAATTTCACATTATATTAAAAACAATACATCTGAAAGGCCTTTTGTACTGTATCTGTAAGAGTCTCATATAAGTATTTATTTATTTTTTCTCATATATTGCAGTTTTCTCATGTTACACAGTATTTTGTGTCAGTATTTTGTGTGACAGTATTTTCCCTTTTTGTAACTCTAAATGATATTTAGTCCATTTTAATATATTGCCTTGACTGTAGATTTCAGCTAAATACGCACATGTACATACACATATATCTACCTATACAGTGGGTCCTCAATCATTTAATACAAAACATATGAAAGAAAATGAACAAAATAAGCTACAACACAAGACAGATATTAAATATGCATTATATTGCATTTATATGTTAGACTACTGTAATGATGTTCTAATTTAATTATAAACCACAGGAAAACCTTTTTCTTTTATAAATGTGCATTCTTCCATCAAATTAATAGCTCTCCTACAGCGTTCCATTTTTACGTTCAGCTTCACATGAAATCCCTGTGTGTTTTGTATTATGTTTCCCGCACTGTATTCCTGCAGTGATCTGTCATTGAGTTGTGCTAACAGGTCCATTGATCGAGCTGCAGTTCTGACTCTACATCATGCCACACTTGAAGTTGGCAGGGTTTCACCGTACAGCCATGCAGAGCAACACAAGCTCCCAGATAATCATGTATATCCCAGCTGTCTTTGCTCTTAATGTCACAGCGATGATGTAGGGGGTTGAAAGATGGAAATGTTCATGCAATATTCAGACTTTGTCCTCTATATTTAGGTATTTCATTGAGCGGAGGGAAGACAAAGAGGTGTATTTCGATATTGAATCCATCAGCGGTGTCATTAGAACTACTCAGCTCCTGGACCGGGAGGAGACACCCTGGCACAACATCACTGTCATGGCAACGGAGGAGGGTGGGTACCATTATCATGTCGGTTGAGCATCGCCACATTAATATCTTTCCTTATTTATATTTAATAACTTTAATGGCTTAGTTTGCCTCAGCAAAGTGCCCATGGGAAGCAAACTGCTGTTCTTTTTTAACAGAAAATTACTTGCCCTCCTACTGCTGTGAAATGAACTCCACAGACCATCAGATTTTTACATGTTATCGGATCTGTTCTAGTAAAATTCATTTAACAGTGCTTTCTCTTACTGTGCCTTATTTGTGACTATTTTTATTTCCCCTAAAGGATTTTAGGAGAAACATCTGAGACGAAGGAACATTTCTGAGAGATATAAGTCTTCTGAGCTATTAAAGCGCAATAGCATTTCCCCTTGTAAAACAAACATACCTAAAGCTAAAAAAGAAAGTTATGTTAGAAGCAGAACCTGTTTTGATATGTGCATGTTTGACATTGTTATATGCAAAGTTACAATAGTAGGAGAAGTAATAGTACGTTGTGTGTTGTCATGGTGATGGCTTGCTGTTAAAGTCTTCATTCTGAGAAATTAATTTTTGTTTCTTCTGTGGGTGTGAACATTTGTTAGAGCGCTTGTCAGTGAGAATAATGATGAAGACATCACTTGGCCTACGTTAATCTACAGGTTGTAGACAACTACATTCAACTGGTTGTCTAGGTTTAGAAACTTTGTCTTGTTGTGTCACAATTAATGGTTACACTGACAGGTATTTTTTTCTTATTTTCTCCATAAGGGATTTACAGATTTTACCCTTCTGAAAAGTTAACAAGTGATGAAGAAAATTGATGCATCATTGAAAATTGGAAAATAAACTAAAAGAGTCTCAAAGATGCAAAGTACATTCAAAAGACACTAAATGAATTAATTTTACTGTGTTAATTACTCAATAAAGTATAATTTCACATTCATGTTGTGGAACTGTTTTTAATTTATTATAAATTATACAGTTTGGTTAATTTTTGCATTCATTGTGTTTTGTTTCAAATTAATTTAATCAGCATGAGTCCAGCTCACTCTGTGAATTCCTTTTAGATGATTTAGCCAATTTGTAAACAAAATTAGCCAGATTCCACCCAGGGATCAATGAGTGCATGCAAATGTACCTTTGTCTAGGAATGACACTTCAAAGACATGTTCTTTTGAGACAGACTGATAGGAATTTGCACAACTCATGTTTCTTAATCAGAAATTAATCGGTCATTGTCGTGTGTGTGTGTGTCACTGTTCTGTGTGTCACCTCTTCTACCATGGTTATCTATCCACTGCATGCATGATGTTCATGTAAAAATACTGTTGAAAACAATGAAAAAATATTTTTCTTATAGCTCATATATTCTTTCAGACAAGCTTTGTGACTCTTTCACACATACACATTTGTTTCCAGACAACCCCAGCCTTCAGAGTCACGTGCCCGTCACAGTGCAGGTTCTGGATGTGAATGACAATCCTCCACAGATCAACAGCGATGAGGAGATCATCATCTGTGAAAGCACCAGAGCAGGACAGGCAAGTCCCAGAACAGCCTGTCTTTCTCACACCTTTATCCTCTGCTATCAACCAGTGTGGAAAAAACAGAGAGAAAGAGCATATTTGGAGGAGCAGAAATGGAACAGGTTAAAGGAATGCTAATGCTAATCATCTCTCGATGAGAATAAGAATTTGATCAACAAAGCGTGACAGCTCTGACTCACTAAACCACACTCCTATTTTCCTGCCCACACTTTCCCCATTTTAATTCGAAAGGCTGTTTTTCACCAGCGGCCCACAGAATAAGATATATGAAGGACAGAAGAGGTCAAGCCCATTTTAATATTCCCTGTGTTCCCAACATGAAACAGTACATCCAATTCTACAACATTATCCACACTACATTAAGGGGACAGCACTTTTATGTTTGATGTGTTTTAACTGATACCTGTACTTTGTAGTTTCTTTGCAGATGTGGAATAAGCTTAGTTTTGGACCAAATTGCACAAAAATACAGATTTTCTGTACTGCCTGTTTTTTGAACTATTCAACTATTTTGAACTATTTATCATAAAATATTTACATTTACATAAAATATTTACATAACATATTTACATTCTGTTTAAGTTCTGTACTACCTAAAATATTTGTAAACAGGATGTTTAGTGAGACACAAATGTAACGTGTGACTTGATTTTATCAACTTAGGTATACTTAATTTCAAAAAAGAAAAATAGTTTCAAAGGTGGGGCAGATTATTACATGTTGAAAAAATTAAAAAATAACAGTAGATTATCATTAACAAATGCCATTGTGGGCACGTATGTCTCTCTCTGTTTCTGATTTACATAAGAAATTGAATTAAGAACTATTATTAAGAACTAAGAATTTATGTATGTGTTGACTTGGGTTTGCCCTTTGCAGTGAGTAGAGCGCAAGCATGTACAAAACATAATGGACTGCTCTCAGGATTTAAAATTCCTGTTGTGTTGCTAGACAACTCACACTCACAAACCAGCTGGGTTTGACGCAGAAAGCGTACAGCTTTCAATGCTGCTGTGATGCTAATAGAGATGTCAAACTTGCTCTGAGACATAGAATACAGGCAAAATTAATGAACGAAACTAAAGAAACGATGCAGTAAAACAAATTGTCCTAAAACCACTTTTGGGCTAAGATAGGGGGCTGTATACTGTTAAAAAGATCATGTTCTGTTTTAATGCGAGTCCTCAGCATGAGATACTGGAAGAGAACCTAGTTTAATCAGCAAAACTTTGCAAGCAGAACCTTACAAAAAATAAAACTAAGTTAGAAAAGCTATTTTTTGCAGGTCTGCACCATGATTATTCTGGTTCACCAAACAGAACAAATTAGCATGAAATATTCATCCCAATGAAGTTTCCGCTGTTGTTTTCTGTTCTTGGCAGGTCATTCAGATGATCACTGCTGTGGATAAAGATGATTTTGCCAATGGAAAAGGATTTTCCTTCTCTTTTCCTGGAGGAATTCCAGTCAACCCCAATTTTACAATTAAAGACAATGAAGGTAGGACTTGCATGTGTTTCTTCATCTATATATTGTCATCCATATATAGATGACTATAGTCAGATTTCTTGAAAAATGACAGGGAATTCCAGGCATGGAAAAGTTGTTTTTGTAGTCAAAATGCATTTATACAAGTAATATGCAGACAATGGTCCTCCAAATCAATATTGACCTGCAGTAAGTAATTACATGTAGACTGCAAGCTATTGATGACAGTTCAGATGCAGACAGGGTGAAATTATAGCTGTATTGGCATTTCTTTCAATAATCAATATCACCTTATTTATTGATCACAGAGTTTCGGTGTTCTTGCTGTGAGTGTTTAAAGTGTTTTTGTTTCTCAGCATCAAGGACAACCGTCAGTCAATTCAGCAAACAGTCTTTCAATAAAATGTAATAACTCCAAAATGATTTTCCTTTTTGGCTGATGTCATCAATCCCTAGGGTGTAAATGTCATGTCATATTGTTGAATTCACATTCATTTACATATATGCATTCTGCAGGCCCATTAATTCAAATTGCCATTCACTACATTAATTTTAGCAGCCTGTGTGTTTTCAGGAAATCAAACCAAGGACTTGTCGGTGTCATGCGCTTTTAGGAACATGTCTTGTGTTTTGGGAAGTAACTGTTGGTTGTTTGGTGAAGAACCTCCATGAAGTGGCATTTTATTGGATAGATTGCATGTCTGAACTCTGGCTCCTTTAATCTTATTTCTTTGCTAGACTTACTTCTTTTGTGGCATTGAAGCCTCGGGTTATCTTTAAAGCAATTGGTGAAGTTTTCACTCTGTTCCGCCACCTACTCTAAAGCGCTTCCAAAATACAGTTCAAGTCAGCACGATTTATTTCCCTCATCAGTGTCCCTCACTGTCAGAGAAAGCCAGTATTCCATTTGAGGGATTATGGGTCTAACCTGGAACAGTAGTTCTGTCCCTGATGCTGTCAATGAATTACCAGCTCCTAAACCTGTGAACCTATAAGCCTAATGCAATACTTGCACAGATGCCTGTGGGCTGGAGGTTACCATGGAGACCACTTACATCCCAGGTGTGCTGTATTAGGGTCTAAATCTGGACCCCTCGCCAGTAAATGGTTGAACTCTCTTGAACTCTGAACTTCTTTTGTGAGAAATATGTTAATGTATAGCTTTTGAAGGGCGGTACTAAATAATACATGTATTCCTACAAATTCCACTAATCTGAGGTCTAAGGACAGCTATTGTTAGGGAAAATGAGCAGTGATCCCAAGTCACTGTTTTTATTAAATGATTTATAATATAATATGATTTATAATATATCAGGTGAAATTACGGGACATGTTTTGTGTCAATATGTATTGTGCCATGTTTCAAGATCACTGAGGGTAAAAAATAGAGAAGACATGGCAGATCGATTGGATAATCGGGAAGAGAGTGATTTGAGTTCCACTTGTTTTCTGTTGAGCACACTGCAGCCCAGAGTTACTTCCAAAGTAGTATTTTATCTCTCTTTCTCTCTCTCTCTCTGTACTTCTCCCACAGTTCTTTGCTCTTAATCTCACTCCACTGGGACATGGCACTGTTTACCAGTGTAAGAATTATCAGCTCCTGCCATTAAAGGTTGATGTCAGCTTGTGTTCTGTCTATAGAGAGACTACAGGCATGTGAAGTCCACTTGTCTATGAAGACCTAAAGTGCTTCAAATTTAGCAATAAAACCACTTTACCATCTTTACAAGTGCTCTGAAAAGTGCAAATGGCTCTTTATGTAGGTACTTTAGCTCTCAGTATCTAAATGGTTGCTTTGTGGTGAGAAGTAAACACATTTTCTGTCACAATGCACTGCCAAAATCAAGTTCTTATTCTGTTTTTGTACTAGGTACAGCTATTCTTAAAAGAAGATTAACAAGGTTAATAACTATGATGTGATACTGTGTTAGATAAAACTTGTTTTTAGGGAATGTATCTCTCATTAAAGTTTTACATATCTGTAAATTGTTTTATTTGTCCCATGTGTAAACCCCTCTAACTTTTGTAAGGTTTATGCTTAAAATGTTAAACTATGGGGTGAGAAAAACATATATTCTTTAACAAGCCATTGAAATCTTTAGTGTGTTTTTATCAGGCAACTTTATCATCTAAGGATGATTAAAACAACAACAATACTGATTACAAAATGATTTTTTCATGGCACGTTTACTTAGATTTAACACTTCTGTTTTTTTTATTTGTACAATGGAACTGCAACCACTGCAAAATAAATTTAATTTGCTTCTTCCGTCGTTTCTGGATTTATAGTTACAAATTTATTTGGAACACCGTGATTTAATGAACAGAATTATTGTCTCTTCACGTATTACTTTATAAACACAGCACCTCTGTGTGAATAACAATGTGAGACTGAGGGCCCAGAAGAGCAAACAGGGGCCCTCACATAGAGTTTCATTTTGATTATGTTCTCTAGTCGATTAGGCTTTGTAGTGGGGCCGAGGGTAATTAGAAATGCAATATTCATGCATGAGATGACGATAATGCCAAAGGCATCAGACGCTGGTCAAACAAACATGCCAAAGACACACAAACTATAATTTCATATTCATCATTGTGCTAATAAGTTACACCCACACAAAATCACACACATATCTTAAAGCAACAGTGACCCAAAAATGAAAGTTCTGTCACTCTGCAAGCAGATACATTATAAACTAACAATATACAAAACAGAAAAATAGGACTTTAGATGAACATATACCAAGTAAGGTCAGTGCACCAGGGTTGGACTGCCTGGTCATTTGCTTTACAAACAGCTTAAATGTTGATTTGTTTCTCAGACCAAATCAACAGACTCAGAAACACAAACACATGCTGTATGTCGTACTTCTATGTCCCTTTATAGTATTTAGTTGGATCTTAACAAACATACCATGTTGTACTAGAATTGTATGTGAAATAACTGTTTACTCTTTTTTTCTGCTTTTTTCATGGCTTGTTATTTCTCACTCTGTCACAAATACAACTACATTCTCCCTATTATTCCTGTTATTCTCTTCATCTCTCTTGTTTACCATCTGTTTCTGAAAGACTGTCATCCAACAGTCTCTGCATCTATATCTTTAGGTCTTTATAGAGATGTGCTCTTTGCTTCTAACACTGCCTTGTTTAAATATGCAGCCAGTGTCTGAGAAGGATTTCATATATGGAGTGTCAGTCTCTGAGTGGGAGTCTGAAAAGGAAACCAGACAGCCTGTAAACTAAGTGGGACCAGGAGAAATTAGCAATTTCCCGGTGATTACAATGAATATTGTGATGTTAGACATGATAAGGCTGCTTCCTCACTGGAAAATGATGATGATGATGATAAATACATAAATGGATTCAAAAGTCTGAAGATAACAGACTAGGTGTGGCAGTACGTCTGAGTTATGGAATGGTGAGGCTTTTGTGTGGGCAGTCAGAGTTTATATCCAGCCTGGCATGGTGTACATTGTTTAACTTTATTATGTTTTTTACAGTGGGTTTCAAGGAACGGACATGAAATTAAAGGAACATTGTATTGAAAATGCTAAGAAAACTTTTTTGAAAGAGTTAAAATACTTTAAAAATAGTTTCTCATACCTTCTTAATATGTGAAACACAGTTGTAAGTAATAATTGAAGTATTATCTTGGACACAAACATGTTACTTTATCTTCAGCATCTGTGTAGACAAGGAATTAGTCTACAGTATAATGTTTAAAGTGTTTAATCATTGTGATATTGTGCAGCATGGAAATTAAGACCAGCGGTGTTAGTTATGCTGTGAGTTCTGCTCTAAGAGAAGTGCTTCGGGCGTTTCTGTCTCTCTCTCTTTCTGTCTCTCTCTTTCTCTCACCCACACACATATTGTTTGCCTCAGCTCTCAGTTACCCTCAGGCAAACAGCAGGATCTTCAGTGCTGCCCACACTCCTTTTCTCAAAGACGTATGCCTGTTGATAGAGAGTTTTGTTTAAGATCTGCTGGTAGGGCACACAAGGGAAAACTTCCTTCCAGCTTGCACACTTTGTAGTTGGGAGGAGAAAAATACAGGTACTATAGCATTGACCGAACAGAGTCATGCTTCATGTTAGGCTGGACTCAATGTACCAGCAGCTCCACACTGTTTTGTTGACAGTACTATTAATTATTCTTGCATACCGACAGCTCTCATTATTGACCAATACTTCCTCTGTCACTGCCAGCCTCTCACTGCATGAAGAAAGATGGTCTGGCCAGGCAATTTTAATTATTGGCATTAAGTCAGCTGCAGTTTGTCAAATCACCTGTTTAGACATGAAGAGACAGTCTGACCATCATATTAAGCCACTTATTTTTCATAGCTTGAGTTCACTTCACTTGATTTGATAAAATGATTAAAATCAGAGCAATGGCAAATGACTCACATTGAGCCACATTGATTTCTCATTTTCAGAGTATTTTTCTTTTTAAAAGTTACGGAAGAAAGTATTTAAAAAAATGAAAAGTTAGAGATCAGAAGATAAAGATAATTTATTTATTTTTCATGTCCCATTGTATAATTTATTTTCTTGCAAAACATTCCTTTTTATTAGCAAAAGTTACATTATATGTAGGAAGCAACACAATTATTCACAGTTAGCTTTTTCTTGATCTTTGTCCTGGAAGGATCTTATTGTGCATTATTGTAGGAAGCTAAAGCTTTACTCTTAATTTCAAAAGAAGAAAGTATTTTGTGATGGGTAAAGAAATTGTCTTTGTTACCAGTGTAAGTTTTGCTCTTTATTTTAGGCTGATTGCACAGCGACTGCAGTTGTCAGTGTTAAAGTTTAATTAGGCTGTTGATTCTGGCATAGAGACTCAGTCACATCTCTGCGGGTTTTTTTTGTGTATTTACACATTTATTTTCAGTTTTCTTTAGGTCACAGATGTTATTGGAGAAATATTTCTCACTGCTGACAGGAAGGGCCCTTAGCATTTTCTAGCATGTCCAAAAGCTTTTAAATGTAGATTTTATGTCCTGCCAACATACACATTGATGAGAGACACATTGCATGATGGCTTGTAATCCTTTTTTATATGCTAGAATATTTATCACAATGCAGTTAAACCTCAAGATGAGTTTTGTTTTTTATTATGTTTCTTTGATCATCTCTGGTCTTTTTCTCTGAAATGTTAGCGTTGAACAATGAAATATTCAGATCTTCTTGACAGCACCTGCAATTTAAAAAACATAACGTTTTAAAAAAGGTTCTTCACAGCAATGCTATGGAAGAACCATTTTTCGTTCCCCTAAGAACCATTCAGTCAAAGGTTCCTAAAAGAACCTTTTCTTTTCTGTTGTGTCCAACTGGCATCTTGTAAACATGCCTGTATGAAGCCAGCCAATGAAAAACTGTTAAGGAAGTATTTCCAGTTTTGCACGCAGTCTACATTGCAATATAGAGGTGGTTTGTAAACAGCTCTTGTTTTCGAAGGGTTAAAAGAAGGTCAAAAGTTGTTAAAGTTTATCTGTTCCTACAATTTGGCAGTTTCAATTTCTTCACTCCAAAGTTATTTATTTACTCATAATGGAACAACATATGTTGAATTAGCGTAAGCAACAAGCCCTAACTTAATTACTAAAAATTAGTCTTCCCTTGATCTTTCCCCTGGTGCCAAATCAAATCATCTCCATGGCATTTCCTTCCCCTTTTTCTTTTTTCCTATTTTCAGGCAATTAAACCAGTGCTTAGATCTCTAAACGACCCAGTTACTTTAATAGATCAATTGATTTCTGAAGGCATCTCCAGCACGTTTACATGCAGACAGACCTTTCTGCAACAGTCCCTCGTCACAGCAGTTGAAAGCTGCTGCTGTCAGGCTGTAGATATTTGGGAATTTTAATTAGTCAGAGTGTCACTCAGATATCCTTCTGCTGTGAAGGTTGAAGTGTTGTTATGTGACAGAACATTGCTGTTTTGCCACTGAATGCTGCTTTTTTATTTCTTTAGTATGGTCATTTTATTGCTTTATTTATAGTTCAATGTAAATCAAGACTAACCCGCGGGATGCTTGACTGCTGAAGTTAGGAAACGTCTGCAAATTATTTAGATAAATTCTTACTGTTTAAAACTTTGATGAATTTATGTGTTTGATAATTTATTTACAACATTATTATGAGAATTTGAAGCTTGAGAGAACAGTCATATTAAAACACCCACCTCCCACAAAGCACATCAGTTAAAACAACAACAAAAATAGTGTAAACAATAGTGTAGTGTAACCATATAGTGTAGTGTAGTGTAGTGTAACCAATAGCCAAACAGCTACGGCCCTAGCTATGCCAATAATTACTCTAGTGAGTTAATGGCTGTTATTGATAATATAAAAGATTGCAGCAATAGTATCAAATCACAATCTATGTTTAAAAGAAGTGCTATCCTTCAGATATTTTAAGATGTTCTCAAGGGTAAATTTGACCTTGAGACTACTCTTCCTGGTCAAACAGCCTCCTCAACAGGTAAAGTCAAGTCCCTTTTCAGTGAATATTCAGTTTCACTAGAAAATATTATAAAAATAAAATGATTTTGTGGACGGCTTTTCACGTTGACTTTAAATCAGCGCTCTCCTGGGCCCGTCAGAATAAAGACAGTACCCTGATGTTGAACCAGTGCAGAGCCAGCCAACTCATTAATGAAACATAACTTCACTCCATTACCCAGAACATCAGCATGTGTAGAAACAGGTAATTTCCCTACAGTTCCATCCTTCCACTCTTTGTCTTCTGTGATGGGGACGGCAGTTTGGGAACTCATAAAAAGAGATATTAAACTCATGATTCATAAAAAATGGAGAAAAGAGACAAGTGGAGTATTGAGAAGTTTGGGAGGTGCATGGGGGCAGTTATGTGGTTTAAAATGAAGGAAGCCTTTAGGCAATGACATGTTGGTACTTAAAGGTGATCTGTTTAATTCCTTGATGTTAAGTGTTCTTAGTGCACATTAGTATGTAGCTTTAAATTACTTGCTGGGTGGTTACCAGGGCGTGGATATGTTGCTATGCTGAATCTCATCTTTTAGAAAAGTACCCTGACAAGCCGTATTATTTTAGGTATAGTATATGCTGAAATGGTTCATAATAAGTTTCAGTACATCCTAAAAATTTACCTCAAATGAACTTAACTATGAGCAATGCCACAAAAACTGTACTAAATATTTTACCACAAGTACTCAAACAACCTTAGCGGGTTTTTATATACCAGACACAAAGGGGTTGCTGTTGACAAGGGTAAATAAGTACAGAAAATACAAGAGTGTAAATTTTGTGCTGAAAAATCTTTTACACACTCAGCACCTGCCAAACATTTGTATTTCATCACCCCTTTGGGTGAAACAGCCCTGAAATTACAGAATTCCAATCAAATAAAATCACAAAGGTCTTTTGTTGCTGATAGGTGCTTGTATGACAGTGTTTGTATGACTTTCTACCAGCCTAGTTGTAGGTCAGTTGTTTTGTGGACTGAAATGTTTTCAAAAATGTAGGTCTCGTACAATACAATTAAAGACAGTGTATCAGTGTGCAAGGCAAGTTATTATAATGGAGAGAAGTATTTGTAAGGAAAAATCATATATGAAAACATTGTTTCTTTGTCTTTTTACTTTAGGTTGAAGAAATTAACCTTTCCACTACAGAGCAAATATTTACCCCTTCATTTAAAGACCACTTAAATGCTTTAACATGTTTAACGTATATCATACTTTTAAATTAAAATTAATAAAATCTTAGTAACTAGATGTGCCATTATTTAACTGTTTGCTTGTTTATTGTGCATTAATATGTGTGTTGACCAAGAATTTTAGTATAAGGGTTTAGTGTGGTATTTGGGACAGGGCCTGTGCTTGGTGACAGATTCATGCTGGAGCAGAAATTTCCCTCAGATCTCTTTTCTCTTCCTGTCTCTTTTTTAGACTGTAATGTATCACATTTTTAGAAATGCACATTCTGTTCTGCTGTTAGTCTTTGTGATTACTTATGGAGCACAGTAGGGTGCCAGGAGTGAGTGCTTTGGTGTCTGTGGTGTTTAATGCTATGCTAATGCATTTGCTAACAGCAAGATTCCTCATAGCTTCTTTCAGAACATATGTGTGCTTGCTTTAAAGTGCACAGGCTGGTGTTTATATCCATACACACACACCTTCACATGACATGTACAGTTAGCAAGTGGATCAGCATGTTTCCAATACGTTTCCATGTGTTAAGAGACAGAAACTGAAACACTTTATAGTAACATGAACATATAATAACAATATTAACATTGCTATTATTATATGTTGTTTATATTGGCTTTGCTAAATCTAATAACATGTAAAATGTTCAGGTAAAAAATAAGAGCATAAAGTATGGGCAGAATCCAGCAGCACCAATCAGAAGACCATGTTTAACCCCACTGTGTACTGGACAAATAGCAGACCCCCTGTACATCTTAGCCAATAGCCTTTGATCTCGATCACCTCATCTGTGGGCTGCAAAGGAAATGTAAATGGTCCCTTCAGGCAAGGAGATGGGGATTTGACAAAGCAATACGTTGCTTATGAGATTTTCCACTCATGCATAAACATATACATGCAACCTACATGTACATATGTATACTGTATACATATACATACACACGATGTGTGTGTGTGTGTGTGTGTGTGTGTGTGTGTGTGTGTGTGTGTGTGTGTGTGTGTGTGTGTGTGTGTGTGTGTGTGTGTGTGTGTTTGCAGGGTTGAAAAAAATATAAAAAATCTCCCTGTTTCCGTTCCTCCATTTCTCCCTCCCTCCATCTCTTTACCTATCTCATTTGATGTACACTTTCTTCCTACAGTATGTATGAAGGCTGTCCCTCAGGATGGGAGGGAGCACTTAGGAACAGAGATAGCTGAAGGATGTTATGAAGTTTAGAAAGAGAAAGCAAGATGGAGGCTCATTAGGTTGATCTCCGGGTTAAGAGCTTTGCTCACGGTGCTTCAGGCTGGTGGTATTGAGCAGAACTCTTAGCTATCCTGTAATTCTCCCATTAAAAGCCCATCTGTGGGAAAAGGGCTCCTAAACACTCCGAACGGCACACACAGGCAGACTGAACGCGAGTGGCCTGTGCTCAAACCAGACTAATTTAATATAATGATCTCTAATCTCCCTCCACCTCCCTCTTTTGTCTGTGGCGTTATCTTGCCCTGTTATCTCTCTTTCATTACCTCTGCCTTTCAATTCAAAATTTCCTCAGTCTCCTCCTTCATTCGATCCGTTTCAATTACACTCCTCATTGTTCTGTAACCTTTAATTCGCCTTTGTGTTTTTTAACTCTCAGCATTTTGGGCCCTGTGGACTATTAGAAAAATAAACTCCATTTAAGCACTTTACACTATTCCTGTTTAATAGGTCCCTTAACAATATCTAACATGGATATATATGCACGTTACAGGAGAAAAAGTAATAAAAATACACCTTAAAGAATTGCAATGATTTTAATATGCGTTATATGCATGGAGTGTCTGGATAAAGTGTTAAATGCATCCACAGGCTGGACTAAATGAAATTGAAGGGAAGTTATCAGTCAGGCATGTCTTATCTGTTAATCTGCTGTGTGTGGTTATGATCTCTATGCAGACAGCACTGCCAGTATCATCGCCAGACGGCGCCGCTTTCACAGACTGACCCAGGAGTTCTACGAGCTTCCGGTGGTGGTGTGGGATGATGGAGAACCCATCTTGAGTAGCACCAGTACCCTCACACTCAGGGTGTGCTCCTGCCAGAGAGGAACCAGACTGAAGATCTGCCAGAGCGAAGCATTTCTGTCCTCTGCAGGGCTCAGCACGGGTGCTCTGATAGCCATTCTACTGTGTGTTCTCATTTTACTGGGTGAGTAGTGCCAACACAGAAAAAGAGCTATAATAAAAGTGAGACTGTATTTTTGTGAATGCCACTCCTTTTCAAATCTAAAAAAAGGATCTTTTAGTTTTAATTCTCAATTTAATTTTACGCTAAAGTTTGTCTTTTTTGACACTTTTATTTCACACCCGTCAAAAAGCGAACCACAGCACCACGTCGCACCACCTGTTTAAAAATTGAACACATTGTTTTCCGTGAGTGTACACAGACCGGCGGCGTCTGGCAGTGGAACAGTGCTGTGCTCATGTCTGACTGTCTGTAGAGAAGAATGTTTAGTATTCACAGTGAGATTCTGGCATTCATGCCACCTGATCTGTCTGACCTGCTTGACTCTTGAACCTTTTACACATGTGAATCAAAAGTAAAGGATGGAAATTACACAATTTTAATAGATGCCATGAACGTGTTACATACCCACTGATCATCTTCACTGTTTCAGCAGGACTTGCATGTTTCTTGGATGTTTTTCGCCACACCCTTGGGGACACGAGGCACCTCTATTCTCCTCTTTTCCCTTCTTTAGTTTTTTTATGTGTGAACTGATGTGCATCATACAGATCAGTTTAATGTTTGTCCATGTTCAGTCATGCATAAAGGGCAAACACACAGACATTAGCCACTAGCCCGACGTACAAATTATACAGAAGAGACTACAGTACAGAAAATCTTGGAGGCACAGACACAATGCTACAACAACTGTGGGAAAACGCAATGAATCTGTGAACAAAAGAAGTGAGAGGCAAGATGAGTCACTGACAAGCTTGTATTAGAGGTGCGAGCAAGCAGTATATGTAATAGTCCTTCTCTGGTACAACCATAAGCACATTACTGCTCCATTCCTGCACTCACCTGAGTCCTTCTCTCTCCAGCCCGGATGACTGGTTACTCTCCCACCTTCTCTCTGTGATGTTTTCTCAATTTTTTAAAAAAAAGCACAAGATTTCAGCTCTTGCTGTCAGGACTAAATATAGTTCTGTGCTACATGTTGCGCTAGCTGTAGCTCCGCTCGCTGCATCCTTGCTCAAACACGACTCTGTTTGCTGCTGTTAAAATCTATTTGTTGATAAAATCTACCTCGTCCCACTCCAGAAAATCTGGTTGGTAGATTTAGTGGCTGTGATGGAGCTGATGGCATTGAGGGAAGTGAGAGCTACTCATTTGTTTGCAAACCTTAAACAGGATGTGTCAATTTTTGCGATCCGTATAACATTGTGGCGATGCATTGTAGACGTGCGTTAGGCCCATTCATTCAACAGCTTGCAGAATGTTTTGCTTTATTTCTGGTTACCGTTATTGCGAAGTGAGTAACAACAGGCATAAATTAGCAAATGTTATGACTGTTCACATTATGGTCTCTGGTACTTCATGATGATGCTAATCAGGATAGTGCAATAATGCATAGATTAAATCAGAGCTGGCGCCAGTAACAGACCCTCTTAAATCATAGAGGTGTGTGTGTGTGTGTCTACTTACACATACAGTTATTCATATGGTCCACGTTCTTTCAGAATTACAGTAATGAGAAGGTTCTTAAAAACCTTCCGGTCCGCTAACAGCGCATTAGTGCAGTGAGAGCTTATCTGAACTAATGTGAGATATTGACTTTAGCTGGTCATTTACTGTGTCTCTACATTCTAATGGAATATCAAAGACTCATCATTCATACTCATTGATCTCTGGCCCCTGATGCGTGTTGCTTGTTCTTGCATTGACGATGCGTTGCAGCTGTTTTTCTGTGACTTGCTGACGTACGGCACATCTCAGCACATGCTGCTCTCGTCTGATGCTCCCTGGAGAAAATATTCACTGTTAATAACGTTGATCAATTATTTTTAGTTATCTCTGTATTTGTGGTACTTGACATGAATATTTTATGTATCTTCTGCCGCATAGTAAAATTACCCTCCAGATGATATTTAATAATAAAGGTAAAATTATTTTACACCCTGGTATTATATTGTGTCCTTTATAATTTCTTGTAATTTTTCCCCACAGTTTTATACGTGTTCTATTTACGTTTTAGTATAAAAGAATTTTAATATAAAGGAATGTCCTGATTATGAATTTAGATATTTGTTCAGGTCTATAAAGTCTATAAAAAATGAGTCATCATACTTAATAACTACAGTATAATTTTAGAGAATTCATATTTATTATGATTAAATATGTGAGAAATGAATAATTCAGTACAGTTAATATATGAAAACCTTTTTTCTGTTCAACCGTTTCTGGCTTGATTCTTTAACCAGTTTTGCATTTTAGTTTAACGAGTTTAACTAACAGCATGTTCTGTGTTCCTTGCAGCCATTGTGATTCTCTTCATCACGTTGCGTCGGAGCAAAAAGGAGCCGCTCATTATCTCGGAGGAGGACATACGTGAGAACGTTGTGACATACGATGATGAAGGCGGTGGTGAGGAGGACACAGAGGCCTTTGACATCATTGCTCTGCGGAACCCGGCGGCCGCAGAGGAGCTGAAGTTCCGCAGGGACGTCCGACCCGAGAGCATCCGGCCAGGGTCAGCTAGGAGACCACCCCGTCGCCTTAAAAATGACCGTCTGAGCCCGACGTCCCTTGACATAGAAATGGACGTTGGGGAGTTTATTAAACAGAGGGTGGCAGAGGCAGACCAGGATACTAGTATACCGCCCTATGATTCCTTACAGACCTATGCCTATGAGGGTCAAGGGTCACCAGCAGGCTCTATCAGCTCACTGGGGTCAGCTGTTGTACATTCTGAACAGGACTACAAATTCCTGGAAGAATGGGGCCCGGAATTCCAAAAACTAGCGGAAATTTACGGAGATGACGTTGAAACAGAGTCGGCATCAACCGAACAGGCAGATTCAGAGAAGCAGACATAAATATCAGAGTCGAGAGAACTGACGATTAAATAATGATGTTCAAATCAAATGACATTTGAAACCCTGCTCCGTTTTTAACATCCCACTACATGGTTTCATCCATACAACGAGACGCTCTCAGACCGTATCGTGACAGACTGACCTGTCTTTTCTCTCTCGTTTTTTTTGGATGTTCAGAGATCTGAATTCCAAGACAAGAATGATTTTAAAAAGAAAATCAAGCCAAAAAGAATAAAAAAACTAAAAAAGGAACTAATGAAAAAAGGAAAATATTTTAACTGGTGTATATTTTTTATTGCTCAATAAAGTCCTGAATTCCTGACACATGGATTTATGTGTGTGTTCCTAGCTAACTTTTAGCTTAACATATTTTATTTTTATTTTTTCTCTGTTAGACACAAAGAATCTTTGTTGTATATGCATGACATGAAGAATGAACATCTAAGGATTCATTCGGTAGGTCCAACCAATGATACTGCTCTCGACTGCTGTTATGGTGCGGCTGGTCTTGAGAGATTCAGAGTGTTGCAGAGAAAGATTCTTATGAGAGTTTTTCAAAAGCAGATCCGTTCACAAACAAAACAACGCTTGTTTTTGTGTGTCCATTGAGAGTAACGTTATGAAGATACTGTAGCAGTACTCACAATATTCTAAAATATTTAAATGATCCATCTGTATATGCATGTAATTAAATTTGTGTGTGCTTTGTCTCTGTTCCAAATAGGCCCTTTGATTCCAGTCGTTGACTGTTCATTGGTTAGTGTGACAGCTGCGCTGTGCTTACTGCTACAGTAGTGTGTGTGTTTGTGTGTGTGTGGGTCATGTCATCATGTTTTTCTTTAAATGTAATGGCATGCATCACATTTGCATTTATTCATTTGGCAGACGCTTTTATCCAAAGCGACTTACAGTGACTTTGTGAAAGTTTTATTAGTACTTGTGTTCCCACAACCTTTGCTAAAACAAGGCTCTACCAGTTGAGCTGTAGGAACGCTGTGTTTGTGAAATGCATATGTTTCTGTTTAGGAAAAATATCTTTAGGCTGATATAAAAACGGTGGAAGTCTCACATCGTATTTGGGACTGACAACTAAATACAAAGAGACTCTAAATTGTCTGTGATTGCAGAGCAGTAAGAAGGGGACTGAATAGTGTCTCTATGAACCAGTCAATGCCCTTTCAGTTTCATTGTTTCTATTTTCCTCTCTATGTGTTGCCTGTGTTTACTGACCCACCACATAATAGTGTCTGCCAATGCCCTGATAGAGGCTGATAGGCCTGAAATTAGTAATTCTAAGCAAAAATAACTTGTGAAGCATGTGTTTGTCTCAGTAGTGTGTATTGGTAGAGTGTATTTTTTTGTATGGGGGTGAAAGTGAAAGCTTTACAAATTGGAAAAAGACTATATCAAGCACCTGCTAAGAAAACAATGAAAAATAGCCTAAAATTGTTAAACATTTTATATCTATTGATAGCTATTTTCTCAATATACAGCTATTTTCTTATCCAATAAAATCAGTAAGTAATACCAGCAGGTGCTATTGAAACTGCTGAGCAACCTAATATGTGTGTATATTGTTTTGTGAACAACCGGATGAGAGAGAAAGTGTTTGTTTTTGTTGCAGTACGTTCCGCTTCAGCAAATCTGCTGAGTGTTACATTTGGAACTTTCTTTACTTTGATTTGTTCTGTTTATTTTTCCAGGTAAGAAACCTATACCGGCTTTATTGTAATCGCCTCTAAGACGTCTTGTTAACAGAACGTGTTTTTTGGACAGACGACTTTGGGTGACTTTTACCTGCTGTTTTTACAGTGCCTGCCAGCACTCAGATGAATTCGACCTGCTCAACGGCAACTTCTGTAGTCAGCAAAATGGTAATTTTAGGGGAAAAAGGCGGCCTTGGTTTACCTACTAAACCTGACTACAGAATGTCGATTTATCACTTATTTTTCAAGGAAAAGGGATATTTTGTGTTAGAAGGAGTCTCAAAACAAGTGAGGCCGAGTATGCGCTGGCGTTTCCGCCATCATTTATATCCATAAAGTTTTGTTATTCATTATTATGTGTGTTTAAATCCCCAACCTAAAGTGTGAACAACTGTAATAGTGATTTAGGTCAGAAATTGAGACTCACGCATGTGAATCGAGGGCAGAGACATTTTGCATACACTGAATTTTCTGTCTTCAAAGCTGAACTGAAGGTGGAAAAACATCAAAGACTCTAGCTAAAATGCTAAACTTACTACATTTTGGATGTTTGGGGAAAAGTTAGAGGGTGAAGCAAAGTGTTTGTAGTCTGTGTATGAGAAAATATTGATGTTTGACCCCAGTGAGGCGTATGAAAGAGAGAAGGCTTTGAATTTGCAGAAAAAATGAGGTAATAATGACTAGCTGAATGTTTGGGGGACTGAAGGACTGCTGGTCTGAAGTTTATTTAAATATTTATAGCCGTGTAACATTTATTTAAAAAATTGGTTTACACTTCAGATGTTCTCATGTGTTCAAAATTTCCCAAACAGATATTAGTCTATTACATAACCCCAGTGAGCAGTTCTACTTACAGTCAGTGTTTGTACGTGTGATTATATGTGGGTAATATCTCTACAATTTAACCTTTTTACAGGTGCGTTTTAGGGCCAGTGAAGTGTCGCCATTAAGTTTCGGCTCATACATTTGTAATGTACTGCTGTGAAGTATTATAGTCAGCACTAAGAAACGACCTCTAAGTTGAGGATTCTGTCTTTATTTACTGACCATTACAAACCTGTGTGGTGTTATTCTGTGGCAAGAAACATGAGGGTGAGTAAACAGTGACAGAATTTACTTGCCATTGAATGCATGTATAAAAAGTGCCATATATTCAGGTGTTAAAGACAAAAGGTCATCAAATCATTGTCTTTTAAAAGAAAAGCACATTCCATTGTTATTCAGTTCACGTTAGCATTCAATTGAATGTCAGAAAGTGCTTGTATTTGTATTCTGAAGGCATGCGTTCTGCCCTCAGTGCTCTGTTCGAGACACCCGGAGTCGTGCTGTGCAGACGAGAAAATTGGGATTAGATCTGTTGGTCTTAAAAGGGCACGATCTCTGAAACACACTGCTGCCTTTTAAGTTTTGTTTTTGTTATAAACCGGGAAAGAAAGGAAGTTCTTTTTAGAAATGCACAGCCAAGCACACATAAAACATAAGCAAACATACAGGGAGTAGAGGTTAGGAATTTTACAGTATGTCACAGACTGATTCTGGATCAGCGTTAGCGGCAGCAGAAAACTCAGAGGGGCTGGAGACTCCAGGGTTGTGCCCTTGAATGGTGCATTGGAAGGGTACGCCGCTTGTAGCGGCACTACAGATTAAAGCGTTTGAACTCGTTCACCAAACACCCTGTTTGGTTTATATGTAATGCTCACTTTAAAGAAATAATGTTGCCATTAATTGGACATCATGGGTGGCTCCTGATTCATTTTGAATCCTTAATTTAGTTGATCTTGTACACCCAAGGGCTATTAACAGAAAAATATTCCTTACACACTTTTTTTATTGTTTTTCACAAAGACTGTACAGAGGCTGTATGCAACTACATGCATTAAAATAAAATTTGAATAGAATTTGCCACAATGCTGCTACCAGCTAGATGTATGAATATTCATGTTATGGTTTCATGTAAACATTTTAAACATTTAAAATAAGCTATTAGTAGTGCACAGCTACTTGTGGCATGTACCAAAAGCTGCACCCTACAGAGCGCTCATTTGAAGAGCTCTGTCCTTCAGTAAGAGTAGAACATAATGTTCACTTGCCAAAGGAAAATACCCCTGTTCAGCCTCCAGTTATTACAGACACACCTCTTCCTCCACACCAATTAAACCAATCTAGTAATTACTATGAGCAGCTGCCCTGCATTGGAGGCAGAACATAAAGCTGGTGTTCTGGGCTGAGGAACAGACAGGGCGTTAGTTTATGCCCTGACAGAGCATGATGCTGTCGCTGCCTAAATGTAATTTCCTCAGTGGTGCTGTGACGCCTTTAGAAAGTTTTTTATCAATTTATTTTTAGAATATTAATTTTCATTATCACTATTAAATCACTTTTATCTGCTTGGTCACAGTGCAGGTTAAAATTCAGTTTATGGATGAAATATTGAGACTTTCTGAGGAAAATGTGGCTGGAAAGCACATCACTAGGGTGTTGTGGGTGGTTGCTAGGTTGTTTATAGTCGCTTAGGTCCTAGTCCGAGTGCTTGTTATTATGCTGTCTGTTCTGTTGGTTGCTTTAACGTGATTACAAAAAATCCCTCCCACAACTGTCTGGTTCATAAATAATGTTTGTGTCCCTCCTTCAATGAAAAGATTCTGGCTGGGTCTTATTTGTGCATATGGTGAAAACCAAACCAGCACTGTTGAGATCAAATTTGCCACTTTCTTCTGCCACTTCCATTGAGACTATCTCACATTCTTGAAATAATCTTTTCTTCTTATGAGCTATGAGCTACTGTATGTGAAGGATTTTTAGCCTCCATCCACTATTCAGTAAATGCATATGTAATTGTCATACTGCTCTGTATATTTTTTTCACTGAATAATTATTTCAACTCTCTGTGGAAAGGGATTTAACAGTTTATCACATTTGTGAATATTACAGGCCTGGATCTGCAGGGGTATAGATGAAAGAAGAAATATATATTTGAAGAGTGGGCTGACATGGATGTATTATTTAGCACTTGATAAATATTTTATTGTGTTTGAAGTATTTCTTTTAACAGAGTGATTTGTCGAGGAAAATTGACGCTTTCTTAAAGGAAGCAATTTACAGAGTGATAATGTAGCCATGTTTCTGTTTGCTGAGCATTTGCATAATGCCAATAGTCTGTCTGCTCCAATAAACACACACACACTTGCCTTTCAGAGGTCACACATCACCAGAAAGCAATGTAACTCATTTTGTTTTATACACAGCGTGATAAACAAGCACATCAGATGGCTTACATTCTGAACGCTGTCCAGCGCTTTGCATATTTAAACCTCAGAGAATGAACAGTCCCTAGTTTCTTCAACAGCCATGAATATTTTATTGAGCGGTGTACATTTCCCTTCACATATTTGTTCAAAGGGCCAGGATTATAATTTGAATAATTCAGCGTGAAAAAATATCTCAAAACGAACGCTCAGAGCCAATGACATTTCTAAGCAAAGGACATATTTGATTAATGGAGCTTGTGAACAGACATGTATTAATGCCAATGGAGGCTCATATCAAAAGATTCCATAATGGAACCTGTTTGCTATGTTGCATGGTGGGTGGGTTTCAATTTCTCCATTAAGAACATATTTTACATCATGTAAGTGAGGTACTACTTCAGTAAAACTTCTTCGTTGTAATTTTATAGTGAATTTAATTGAATTATTATACTATTTAATTAGGTATTGTTCCATTGCCAAGCTACTGTACATTTGTGAATTATCATTACTAATGAGAAGAGTTGGCACTGAACCAATTACATTATAAACTTTCTTTTTAAAACTTGTAAAACCTCTTAAGTTGTGATAGATTTTTACCCTACAGCTATAAGACTTTTAAACAGTTTTATAATTTATAGTTTAAGAATGTTAACATCCCGTTGGACATTATATAAACTTTAGGACAAGTAGCACCTGATATTTTCTGGCCAATGCTCAGAAGTGTTTATCTACACAAGAAATTTGTTTACCAGTAATGTTAAGACGTGTTTGAAAGGAGATTAGGGAAAAACAGAGTTAAGGTACCTGCATCTAGTTAATACTTGTTGTTCTGATATCATGTTAATATAAAATTATTCTGATTTTGAAAAATCAGAATAATTCTGATTTTTCCCCTGTTGTCTTCTATTCTGATTATTCTAAAAGTTATTCTGATGTTAATATAAAATGATTTTCCATGACTATGCTTGTATAACATTTTCTTTTTACTGAGATGTTATTCCTAAACTTCTGTTTAATATATTGTACCACAATCAAAAGCAAACAACTAAAAGAACACTATGTGCCTGCCGGGAAGTGAGACAAAACATTATGACACTTTAAGTGACAGTCAGACCGAATGAGCGGAGTTTCATCACACAGACAGACTCACGTGAAAAGCAAATGACACCACAATATTAAAGCTCATGTCAGGTAAAATAATCAATGTACTTCTGACAGCTTGTACAGACTTCTTTATCAGTAAATGGACTGAAAGCAGCCAGTTACTGTACGCCAAAGAGCTTAAATCAAATTTTACAATGTCACGTCAAGTTCAGTGTGGATTTTCTTACAATGAAAGCACAAGAGAAGTGTCAAATATGCTCTGAATCTGATTGGCCATCAAAGAAAAGGTGACAGAAAGGTGTCCAAATCTGTTTTCTGAGTGTTTGTACTATGACATTGAGTGGAGTCACATTTCAACATAAAGCAAATCTCTAGAGTCTTATTCTGAAAAACATTCAAGCACCTAAAATGTCAATGTCCTTATATCATCTCTTCATCTTCCCTCCTCTTCCTCCATCTCTCAAGGCCCATCATCATCTTCCTGTTTAAATGGCAAAGCAAGACAGATCGATGTGAGCCGGCGACATGCAGCGTCCCTGAGGGGACATTTGTTTTGTTGATAGCAGGTCCGTTGTTTTTTTTCTGCTTGTTTGGGTGTGTTGTGATTCTGGTTTATTCCACAGACTTGCAATATGGATTCTTTGATCAAACAACTACAGCTGCCGGTCGGAGACGGAACCATGAGGAGCTTTGGGAAAACTGCCCAAACTCATTTATCATCTGAGGCTTTTGGGATTATTTCAGAATGGTTTTCTAAGACTTGGAGAACATTATCCAGTTCATTTTCCCCTTTTCCGCTTCCACTAAGTAATTTATGAGAAATAATGTTGGATCAGTGTTGAATTGGTTATTTTTTACATTGGTTCAACATTAAATCAATTATCTTTGCAACATGTATGTGCCTATTAAAGCGCAAAAGAGAGAAGGGCAGGGAAAGGTAATATTTGAAATAATATATCAGAAATATATATCAGAAATATGTCCTCTGATATTCAGTATATCCAGAGATGCATTGATGTACTGGCCAATCATCAGTTTTGTTTATTTGAATATTGTTTTTGTATTTTAAAGTATATTTTAATTTAAAGTATTATTATTATTAAGATACAATATCATATTTTATAAAATATCATATATTTGTTTATTATATGATGTTTGTGGTCATGTAATGTTATAATGTCTATTCTCATAAATATATAAATGTTAGTTAGACATTGTATAGGCAAAAGTAAAAGTTTCCTTTAAACCCCAAAGGACAGAAATCAGGTTCTCATGGTTTGTTTCCTGCCAGGTGTGAATCTAAATAAAATTCTTCCACAAATGTTCCATAAACTGTTGCTGTATTTTAGAAGTAAATGTATTATTTTCCCCTGTTGTCTCATATCCTGTGGGAAAGAAACAGTGAAACCGATTATTTAGCCAAGGATACGCAAGTCAATTTGTCCTACATTTCATTTTCGAAGAACAAAAATCCCTGAGCTAATCCTGTCTGTGGTTGACAGAACGAAGACCTGAGGGCAGAAGTCGTAGACATTTCAATGCATTTACATTAGTGTGCAGTAAGCAGACATTTCCTCAGCCGTTTCATGCTTGCATAATGTGTGTTCCTCAGAAGGAGAAATACCTTTGAGAAGGAAGCGTTCAAACTCAATTCCGGCAACGGAACCAGGCTTCCGAAGCAAAGTCTCAAAGGATGGTTTATTTAATACAAAGCCTTTCCAAAAACCAAGAAATAAAATGTAGCCGGAAGGCTTTTTATTACAGTATCTCTCACACTGTTCCCGCAGCAGACACAGGTGCTTATTGCCAATGCCAAAAAATTCTGTTCAGACCTTGTAAATTTGAATCCTGCTACAAAGCAAAACAAAACCGCAGAAGACCTTAACCTGTGCTGCTTTAGACAACAAATCTAAAGAACCTCAATTTTGTTTTTATTTACTGTGTTATTTGACCTTAAATTCTTTGATGTGCTGTAATAACTTTTAACACATGGCTTTGCTTGTTATACATTGTGTCATACTAAGCAGTTAGTAACTATTGTTAATGTTGCTAAGATATAGCCTTAATGGTCAGTTTCTTATTGAAGAATACCTTTTCTTTTTTGACATGTTTATATGCCAAGGACAGTTTACATTATATTACATGTCAAGTCCTTATATTACATGACAAGTAAACCACAACTGTGTGTGTGTGCGTGTGTGTGTGTGCGTGTATGATATTCAACTCACATTCTGTGTTTATGTTCTGGCTGTGTAAGCAGGAAAAAACTAAGTGGACCAGACCAGTCAGCAAAACACCATAACACTCTGGTAGCCAATCAGCAATAAGGGGCGATGTGCCATCTGTTGCATAGTGTGTTTATTTTGAGGGCGGAGTGATGAAAAGAGGGTTGTGTTTGTTTGGGAGTCGATGAAACTACATTCTGCATCGTTAGCCCAGAAAGCAAAACTCAAACATGCTAAGTATGAATGTAAAGTATGAATGTCCTATGAAGTGTTTCTGCATTTGGCAATGTGCTGCACAGGTCTCATTTTCCTGCAGCATCCATAAAGGCATTTCAGCTTCAGAAGTGATGTGTGGCTCAGTGCCGAACCCTGCGGCTTAGCATTATATACGCTGAATGTTTTGAATTATAAATGTGTTGAGAGCCGCCACCTCAAAGACGTGTCTAATAATTCCAGTTATTAGAAATCTACGTAACCAAACTCAGTGTTCTGTAAAGAAATATTCTAAGCCAAAAGCAGTGAAATATTTGCTTTATACAGCTGTTAATCAGCCAAGAGTCTGTTCTCTGAGGGTAAGATGAGTTGGGTCTCTGTCAGAGCTAATGGTTTTGGATGAGAGAGAATGTCCAGCTGAAAATATCCCTCCAGCTGCACATTTAAGAAAATTATATTATTGCAATATCACAATGGACATGGAGCAAATGAGTATTTTATTCCCTTGGTCAGGCTATTGTGTGTTTGCATTCTTGTGTGTGTGTGTGTGTGTGTTTGTGAGAGAGAGAAAATAAGAAAAAAAGGTTTCTAATTTTATTCTTTTACTAAACAAAAGCATTAACATGGTTGAGAAAAATAGTTTACAGGAGGCTTTAGCTAATACTCCCCCCCCGGTTAAGCTGGTTTTGAGCCACTTTCAGGAGGTTTAGCTAGTCTCCCATCTTGACCAGCTGACAAATCTAAATCAAGCAATCCAAGGCTTGGACAGACTGCTTTGAGACGTTGCATTCTCTTACTCATTTATGTGTTGATTATTTTGCATCACACAGCAGCTGTGTTCTAATTTAATTGATGTTTTTGTCATATGTAGAGCTATTTTCTATGCTTCAACTCATGCACACACCTAATGGCTTTTCAATCAGGGTCTGCAATAATCATTTGCAATTATCAAAAAAAAAGTAATTAACTGGATTTTTAGAGGAATTTTCACAGCATGGTTGCTTGTAAACCCAACAGGTGAGCTCTTCAAAGTTGTTATTAATCAAAGCACCTTGCACAAGCGAAACTGTATTACCTGTGTAACAGGGCAATTTTCGGTGAGTTTAATTTTCTAACCGAGTAAAACTGCATTAAGTCTGAATCTTGATTCTGAGAGCCGTTTAGAATTGAATTAATAATTTCGAATTCTAAAGTCAGTTCAATTATATGTAGTTTATATTAATAATATAGTTTCAGTAAATTCAGTAAAAAATGCTTCTGCTGGCAGGTACTATTTGTTAGCATAACTGTGTGCTAATTATCACTTTAATAGCTTATATCCGCTTGAGGCAGTAATATACAATGATATGCTGTACATATATTACCTATTGCACAGCAATCTTGAGTGTGGTTTATCTACTTCACTGTCAATAACCATAAACACCACATAAACACAGTAGCAGTGTGGCTGTCCACGCCACACTGGAGGTTTAACCGAGCGTGTGTCTCACATTACCCCGCTGGTCCTGATACCAGCACGGGTCACCTGTACTCCACCGTTATTTATATGGCAGGACAAAAGTTCAGCCAAGCCATTAACACAGTGACGTGTGTTACCGATGTCCGGCACAGGATGAAGAATATTGAGCTGACGCTACAGATTGTATTTATGGAAAGCCAGAGGGGAGGATGTAAATATCCGTTACACACGCAGAACTGCTCATAAACATAAAGCACACAAACACCCATTCGATCAGAGACAATAGAACAGCCCTCGCTGACCCAGAAGATCTCATTGATGAAGCACTAAATCAGATGAACGCAACATCTGTAGCTTGTTTTAAATCTTTCTGCTTTTCAATTGGAGAAAAAAGAGCTTTCTTTAATCAATTGTTGATTTAACTCGATTGTTTCTTCTATTCAGCAGTAAGATTTAATGCAACCCCTTTCCACTTGGTTTTGAGTTGCATTTTGGGTGATCACAAGTGAGTGCCGATTACAAATGTTGTTGTATTTGGATGTGTGCACTGGAAGCTTTCATTACCCAAAGAAAATGTGTGTGCAAGCAGGCTTGGCATTATTGCTGTTTCTGAGTATGGTAAATGTTTTTCGAGTTTTGGGAAATGGTTTGAAAACAGTCTTTCTCACTGTCACATCTCTCTCTTGTTCAAAAATATCCACAATTTTCTTCCCATAAATTTCTCCTGCGAATCTTCCCCAAATATCCCTCATTCCCTCTGACTCATGTTTCTTATTAATCTTGCTCTTCGCCTCGACTTCATACCTTCAGTGTCTCTGTTCTCATTTCTCAATATTTCCACACCAGGCGTCTACAGCTTTTCCCTGCAGTTACGTCACATTATTTCACTGTATTACGTTTATCTCTGTATCTGCTAAACTTAGCCCCCCCATCTTTCAAAACATTTCTCTGCCTCTTTATATCACACTCCTCTTCCCGTGTGTTCGTGGAGAATGTTGTGTGAAAACTCTGGAGCTGATTGTTTGACAGGGGACGGAGTGTTTTCCTCTGGTTTTGGGCCAAGCAGCTACAAGGCAAAGACATATGTCTTATGTCAAACGTTTGGCTGACGAAACACTTCTTGAAAAATTGCAGACTGTGTCTGTGGAACCCGGTTTCAGTTCCAAAAATGAACATCTCACTGTACAGAACAGAATATAAGATGGGGAATATAGTTCAACAGCGCTGGCTCCCTTTAATGATTCCCTTTGTGATTGTCTTAGTAACTTTGCAGTAGACAGAATGGACAGTGTTTGGAAAACAAATCCTATTGTTTATTTACTCTGTGCTTTTGTTAAAATCTAAAATAAAACCAACCATGTGAGTTGAAGGACATACAGACAGATAGTTTGTGTGTGTGCGCACATGTGTGTGTGTGTGCACATTTGCATAGGTGTCAAATGCATTTCTCTTTCTTAGAAACCCAATTCTGTTTTCCATGTAACGCACAATTAGCAGTGAGTCAGCAGGTAAACATGTATAAAGGGACGTCTACCATTTTGTAATGATGACAGGCGAACATATGCTCAGGTTATGTTTGTTTACATGTTTACCCTTAAAAAAAACACATAAATGTACAGCCAGTCCTGACACGTTTATTGAATATGTCGTGATTAGATGGCATATATTGAAAACTATTTCCTCCACTGCAGCTGACAGCGCCGCAACCTGGCATCTGTCGCAAATAAAGACATGCAGCAGTTCATTATCACCTGAGCCTCCAGCGTTACACTGTCCAAATGAAGCTCAAATAAAGCCCACAGTAGACAGTGTGCCAAACCCGAGAGCTAACGAGTGCTACTGGACCTGTCAAAGGCTGATATGATTGCACTCATTCTCTTCAGAAAGGGTGAAAGAGAGAGAGCAAGAGTAGAAAATATCTGTTTTCTGCCCATGTTTTTTCTTCAAACTATTCTGAAAAGGAACACAATTAGCCGTGGACCTGCTAGAGTTTCACTATCAGGGCCTAAACGCTAATGTTTTCAGTATAGCCCTGAATGTTTTTACTGCTATTTGATCATCGCTAGTTCTGGTGCACAGACAAAATAATTTGGATGTGCAGTTCTGTAGTTCAAATGCTTTACATACATTGACACTTATTCCTTACACACTGAAGCATTGGCTTCAATGAAAATAACTGAAAAGACTAATTAATGAGATTAATATTATTAGATTTAATTAGCTCTGTTAATGTTCAAGTTCAGGTTTATTTATAAAGTGCTTTTCACAATGGCACATTGTTGCAAAGCAGCTGTACAAATGACAATGAAAAATATCCAAGAATATTTACAGTGTACTTTTGAAACTTGAAAAATAAAAATAATGTAAAAAATAATGTTCACACAAATACATAAACAATATATATATTTGCAATTTGCACAGAAATATATATATGTGTGTGTGTGTGTGTGTGTGTGTGTGTGTGTGTGTGTGTGTGTGTGTGTGTGCACCCAACCTCAAATGTTACTTACTACACGAGGCACTGGTACCACACTCTGTGACCCATAATACCACCTAATGTCCTCACACTCTAGTTAGGCCTGTTCCGCAGTATCATGACAGGAGACATTTCCGAGATCCAAAAGCTTCTTCACAGTAGTGGAGCAAGTGAAAGATCAGTCATACATAATAAATCTTCTCATTTACATGCACAGACAGTTCTGAAGGGTCTATCAGTGCAAATTGCTTTATCTGGAGTGAACGAGACCCGGGTTAGTGGTCGCCTTTTGTAAATAAGCCATTATCCTTCCAAAACTGTAATTACATGGCTAATGCCTGTCGTGAGCGAGGCCCTGACCATGGTAAGATGCAGAGCAGTGGTTTAATTGATGAAGTTATCACGGTCAAGCATCCAGGCAGAAATGTTGCATTTAAGTCTGCAATGCTGAGGCTGGCAAACCAGCACTAAGACTCATCTGTAAAATCACTGTAATTAAAATAAAAAAAACTTAAATGTTCAAGAAGAATATGTCTCACTGCTAATGTGGAATAAAAGTCCATCATCTTAATTGAACAAAGGCTGAATGGAATTGGTGAAAAGACCTACTGGGGGAGAAAAACAGGTAGTTAGCCGGGTCAGTTTTAATGGCTTTAGAAGGATTTCAGACACTGGTCAAATATTCTGTTGGAAGACCAGCTATGGTTGTACATTTTTATATGTAAATTTTCCAGTACAAACATAACAAATGCAATGTAACATTACAAACTGAAGCATAACGTAATCTAAATGTGATTAAATAATCCCTCCGGCTTATACCTCCACAATGTTACAGTACCTCTACTTCAGAAGAAAGGAAGGAAATGATGTAAATATGATGTAATTCTTTGTTATTCCGAACAATCTCATCATTTTCTCAATTTCATTACAATAAAGAAGAAAAGAGCAGTAAAAAACTGTCCTTTTACATTTGCTACAAGCAACATAAGCCTGTTTTAAGAGAGCAGAAATCTACACTAATCACCAGGAAATTCAGAGCCTTTATTCAAATGTTCTATTAATGTTATATGACCATCAGATCAATAGATGCCCTGCAGAGATTTTTTAAAACACTATTTTCATGTTGCTAACATTTCAATACTGTTATTAATTCATTTAGACAAAAATCAATAATCAGTAATGAATAATCTGCACCACAATTTATTTATAATAAATTATGTTTATATTCTGTGATGGGCCAAAAACAAGCATGCAGCCAGTGAAAGCCATGTGCAATGAAACTGTAAGGGTTTCTTTTCTACAGTAAATGAGACAGAGAAAGAGCAGATGACTTTCTTGGCATCATTTGCTAAGCAGAACATAACTGTGTCCTCACTATTCATCAACATTTCATACCCAGCACATGCCAACAAGAATGAAGATGTCTCTGCCAGTTCTCTCCCCTAGAGGTCACAGTTTTGTGCCGGTTTTGAAAAATGTCTGTTTCCCTAACCTGCAGTTGTGAATGAGAAGTGCTTGTATATGATTTTAGTCCCCTCTTCACCCAATAGTAGTCAAAACTATAGTGTTAGATGACAATTCATACATTTTGCTTTATACAATTTATTTTGATCGAAAAAAGGGGGTAGGGGAAATTTTAAACCCCTTTCCTCCACCTACATACAAGTCTTTATTCTGTAATGGAATGACAAATTTTCGCAATCTAATACCAGATAAACAAAAGTGCCTGTTTTTTCTATTATTTCTATTGTTTTTTGTTTGTTTTTTGCTCTACTGGAAATATATGACTCATATAATGAATGTTAACTGGTTTGCAATTGACATTTCAATCATATTTACATTTTATGCATTGGGCATATCTTTCTATTCACACTACGTACAAAACATTTAATACTGAATCATTTTTGGTTCCCCTGGAAACTGAACCCATGATCTTGATGTGCCCTACCTGTTGAGCTATTGGAACCCCCCTGGACTCAAATTAGAGGAAAATGGGCCAAGTTCAAATTCATAATATTCCTCATATTCCTGTTCTGTCAAATAATATAATTACTCTGTGTGCTTTTCAAATTAAAAAAGCTGTAGAGTAAGTTCAGACTGAACTGAGATCAGCGTTTTGGTGTGTAATTACTGGGTTGTGCAAAGTAAATTACCCTCAGGAAGCTAATCTGACATACTATTTAACCGATGGGCTTTTGGAGGTGAATTACCCTGCAGGAACATCATTTCAGCTGTGCTGAAAGCGAGGCTTGACTTCAACGCTTTATAATAAAATAATAACGATGACTCAGTTTCTGGGTTACACCCAAACCCAAGGTTCACATTTCAAATTCAATTTAAATGGGAAATGAGCAATTTGATGCTGAATATAGATATCATTAAATGTTTTTCCTCTCATTATCTGAGGTGACTAGACCATCAGTAGATGTAGAAAATAGAAGAGTCACATAAGTGGAGGAGAATTACCTGCTGACACGCATATATATTTCGCTGTTTGTTATGTAAATAGTGCGTCAAAATGTCCTGATCACAAACCAGTGCATTTAAAAGTGACAATTTAATACAAAGTGCAGCACCGACCCTGTAGTGCACTAGCAGCTACTGCACCTGAGTGTTGAGTTCTTGCATTTCTGCCTCTTTTTCACCTTACAATTACCATAGAAAATATATAAAATTGATGAAAATGAAAAAAAAATTTCCAAAATAAACCTTTTTGCCAAAATTAATCAGACACACTTTTACACTTTTAATCTCAGGGAATGCTATAGTTTAGTCTAAACTAGTCAACATACTGTATATTCATAACTCAGAGATTTAAAAAATGATCTGACTTGAAAAAATTTAGCTGTGGCCTAAATGAATATTAATAAACTATTAGCTGTTATGTTGCTTGGCAACCACAAATGGCCTGCAGTTAGGATAATGAACAACATTACTGGGCAGAAGAATGCTTTATTTCATTTATTAATGTCAAACTTTTAATGGTTTAATGTTATTGCTTTGATTGTTTTATCAAAGTAATTAGCCACTCAAGGGTATGTATTCATGATCTTATTTTACTTTGTCACAGATTTTTCATGACAAAATCATTGAAGACATTGCTTTATTAAACACTGGGTTATATTTATCTCTATTGTGCTTAAATGCTTGAAACAGCCAGTGGTCTGTGTCACGTGCAATAAAACCTCCATATATCCAACACACCTATGGAAAGCATGACTAGATGTTTAAACGTCACCATAAGCAAATAATATAACAGCTGAAAAACAACATCTGAGAGCGCTGCATTTCTATCACTGTATATGCTGTATATTCCTGTTAATGTCATAAATGTACATTTGGATAAAACCATCCAATTACGTGTAACTTATTACTCACACTACACTGATTGCAGTTACAGTCCTTTTGGCAGTGTAAAATTGTGGCGTATTATTATGGCACATAGAACCAGCTATAGAACAAGAGCAATAATTACAGACCACTAAATTGTTAATTTGTTAAAGTTGTAAAAATGATAATTGAATATAATTATTTAGAATTTCTGCTGCTAAGTTCCACTCACGCATTGGAATGAGTTTATAGGGAAATAATGTAACATTATTCATTTTTTAAACATTTTAAATATTAACATGTATTTAAACAAGTATGCAGTATTAAGAAGCTAGTATTCCAGTACAGTATTTCATAATATCATCTGTATACTGGCTACTAAACATGCTACCCTGTACACTCCTAAAATGAAGGTGATAAAAGGTGATAAACTGGGTTCTCCTGAGTGATGTCAAGAAAGAACCATGTCTGCTTCCCCAAATAGTCAAAGGTTCCCATTAAAGAACCATTTTTCTTACCATTTTATGGTCTGCAGAACCTTTCTACACTACAAAGAACATTTGGCATTAAATATTCTTTATTGAATTATTCACACTGATTAGGAATCTTTATTTTTAGGAGTTTGTATGCGACAGCAGTATTCTGAACATAATGCAGCACTGAAAGCTGTTTATCTCCAGACACTTCCTGTATCTGAACCTGACGACCAGCAGCCGAATCTCTGGAGGTCTGCTCATGAGAATATGCTATAAAAAGCCAATTAAAAATCTCATTTCAGGTGTTTCAGCTGTGAAAATGACTATCACCTTCACCTCTATTACTCACTCACCCGTCTATACCACCTAATTGCTGTCATTATATCTCTCATACTTGTCTTAAAGAGAAATCATTTAATAACCAATTGTCACCTGTCCAGGTGGTCTGGCATTTGAGCCTGTCTGATAGCAAAAATATGACTTTTATATTAATGTTATTACTTTTTATAATTGTTAACTGCTGAGTGTGGGCAATACAACCTTTAAGACATCAGAGGACAACTAAAAATATAGCTTGATTCATGTTGGGCATAAAAGGAGACTGTTGAGGCCTGGCAGCTTGTGACATCAGCAGGAAAAACAGCTGTCTTTGTGTTGCATGTGTGACAGACGTACACATGGTGAGATTTGTTTAAATACAGAATGCAGGTGGTGTTTTGGCTGTGAACAACTCAGTGTTTTTGAATTATTTGTTTCCACAGGGACAAATTGTTCTCATACACAATGCACTGATTTGTCAGTTCCTCATTTGTAAGGCACTGGGTTCAAAGTCACAGTCACTGACAAAATCAGTGACTGAGCAAATAACCTTATAGGGGGATCTGTGAAGGACAGTATAATTGATTATAAGACCTTACCAAACAAATGTGAGATGGGGGAGTGAAAACTATTATAAAGTTTAATAGGGAAGTTTAATAGGTATTTCCAATTTATGAATGGGCATAAATCAGTGATGAGCACACACAATTGAAATGACACACTAATTGTGAGTCACCCATTGGAAATTCAGTGTTTGCTTGGTTCTAAATTTATTTCCCAGCACTGCTTAAGGACACTACCATAACTACAATAATGAAACTACCAAACTACAAATTGGTTATTTAGACTATTCTGTAGCTTAATGTCAAGTTTGGAGGTTGACAAATTGTAGGAAGATTGTTGTAATATGGGGGAAAAAATGCTTCTCAAGTCTCTATAAGTAATATTCTATTTTCGAAAAATTACTATTTTAAAATAATTTGAGTGGATGTAACATGTAATACCAAAGATACCCACTAGTTGGCACCACCAGTGTGTACTAAATCAGAAAAAATACCTACCAAATAAATATAACCATAAAAATAAATCACTACTCATACTGTTATATGATGTGCCACTTTTTGATCAAATATGTTTACATGATCTTAATATTTTATATTGAGAAAATAATGTATAAAATATATGTTAAAAATCATTTCTAAATATCTATAAAAATGTGTGGAAAAACAGAGATTTCACTAGTTCTGAATGTTTCTGAATAGTTTATGACATTTGACTAATGTCATAAGAAAGATATTGACTTCTTGACCGCTTTTGGTTCTTAAGTGGGAATGATTATCTTAAGGTTCAATAAGACTCCGATCAATGGTGTGTTGTGGTTTGGCACAGCCAAAGGTTTATCTGTGTCAGAGGCTGAATGCTTACATACCGAAGCAAAGCTCTAATTACAGTGATTTGCCGCAGTACTGCAGTTTTATTGAGCAGTTTTAGCAAACCAGGGCTGTTTTGTTGCTCCCACTATTCAATATTATGAATAATGACAAAATAAAACACCATTAAAGTGTTAGCTCTAGCATATAATTTCCAAAAATGCTTTCAAGTACAGGATAATGTCAATGAAACAGTACAGAAATAATTTTATTATGAAATATTAATATGATGGGTCTATATATTTATAGGTACAGTAATGGCTTGAGCTGTTTCCTGGTCTTTGCTGTTTTGGTGCTCTGAATATTTCCTGCTATGAAACTAAACAGCTGCAGTGACCACCATACTTATTCAATTTAAGAGAAAGCCGTCAGCCTTCAAAAACCTCCCATTCACCATCAGTTCTCAGCAGATAGATCTGTCTGTGCCATGACCCGAATGATAGACTCTTATATGTGCTGATGCTGTCAGGAATCACCTGTCTATCATGATTATCACTGATGCAGTTTTGTGCTGCAAAAATGTGGAACAGCCCAGGAAAAGAGAGTTCACAGGGTTCAACAATCGTTCACATCAAATGGAAACATGCCAAGACATATAGCTGTCATGTGATGGGTATTTTCTTTATCCTTTAGAGAAATTTACAGCTTGGGAGTAGTTTTGGGACAATGCTAAATACAGGTGTAAAGAGAATCCAAAACATGGATTCCACCTGTTTGAAATATTCAGACCAGAAGACCGCTAAGCTACCAACAAGACGTTCATGGCCAGAAAGTGGAAAAAATCGATTCCAACTCCATTTGAATTCAGCCAAGCACCTATTTCACAAGCTCTTAACAAGGCCATAGACAAACACCCCCATATATTCCAGCCGGAGGCCCTGACAATGCAACCGTTGAATGTGGGCAAGGTTAAAAAATTTCACTAATCGAAGCTGAACACATGGAAGTCATAAATTCTAAAGAGCATGAGAACCTGAACCTTTGTTTTCAATTATGTAACTATCCAAACACCTTTTGGTGCCTGAGAATGATAAAGAAAGGTGTGTAAAAATGTGCTGGTGGTATTTCTACTGTTTGTCCAATGAACAACAAATACCTCACAAACAAGTGTCAGCCTGAACTTTAAATGCATCATTACAAATCTACAGTAAAGAAGGTCAGAGAAAAAACAACTGAAGCGAGCAGGAAAATCTTGATGCTTTTAGAGGTGGTCATATTTTCTTGAAATCTCACAGGACGCTGTAAAATACATTATTGTCCAGAAACAAAGAAAACACACAAAACAAACTTTAGCGTAGCAATACAACACATCTGGGATTGTTTTATGCTCTGGTCAGTGATCGTCAAGAGGAACATATCAGTAAATACAGAAATAAACCATTCATGTGGGCAATTTACTCCAAAAAATTCTCCAGACAGAAGCAATATTCTCATGACACCCCCTCAGCCCAGCTGGTTTTGGCTTAAAGCGTGCGGCAAATAAAGAAGAAATGTCTTGTTTTCTCATCTGCGGACAGACCTTGGGCTTACTGGTCACTTGAGGATATATTATGAATGGATTTGTTGGCCTAAAGATACCCTATACTGTAGGTTCAATATATGCAATCTGCAGATATTGCCTCCAAACAACAGCTTCCATATGTGACTGCTCAGGTGGCTTCTCCAATATACATGATCTATGTTGTTTCATCTGATGTAGAGAAAAAAGGTCATATGTAATTTTCCCTTTTCTACAGGGATATGCGTTAGGTAATAATACAGCCGAGGGTCTACGAATGAATGGAGACATGAGTGCTATGTTATGTGGACATTTATTTATTTATTTATTTTCGTTTGCTGGAACGATGCTAGCTGAGTGATAACCAGTATGTGTATTTGAGCTCCGGGGTAGATCTGGCTTTCCTCTCTATCATAAAAAACTGTTATTTTGAAAATGGTGCTCTGAGGTAAAACCTTCGGTGATGTTCAGATATTGTTTCAAATATATTGTTCATTTGTGCTGAGATTTAAGGCTTCATTCTATATAATACAAGACATGATAAAAGTCTATGTGTGATATGACTTTTAACCAAGTGAACATGTCAAGTCTGTCTCTACAAGCGTATCACCTAACTACAGTGGCATGCCTGCACGAAAATATTTTTAACCTTTTGTTTATGTAACTTGTTAATGCCAATGTTCACATATAGAAATTTGTTGGATTGCATTTTTACTTCCCTTTGAGATGTGGCCAATTCAATTGCACTCAGAATCCAATATGAATTAAAAAGGAACACATTCTTAGTTTAAAATTTGCCCCTGGCGTTTGTGGGGTGTGTGTATGAATAGATGGATGGGTAATATTGTAAATCTGAGAGGTGTTATGCTTAGAACTTATGCCAGGCTTCATGTTGTTGATATGAAATAAATCAAACACAGAAAGTCTTTGTTGGTTGCTGACCAACAAAAAATATGTATAAAATTTGCAGTGTATATCTTTTAAGGTAAACTGCACAGCATGGCATATCAAAGCCTACACTGTGATCCTATTGGGCTAACAATGAGAACACCCTTAAATCTCCTTCATACATGATGTCTGTGGCTTTCATCTGTTTTTTAGCTTAGATGTTTTACGTAGAGACTTGGCTGTGTTTGAGACCTGTATTCAACCTCTATTTTACAGAGCAGTGTTCCCCAAGAGATAACAGCCAGGCTTAGCTGACAGCGTTCTGAAGTCACCTTTAGTGTAAAATTGCATAGTTATTTTTTTATCTTCAACCATCCTCTAAAACTAAGCTACCCACTATCTGCAGTCCCCAGAAATGGCCAGAGAATGAAAAAGGGACAATGAAAGAAGGAGATAAAATGAGAGAATGAACTCTGAGGGCGAGCAGGAGAGTGTCTGAGGGATGGAGGGCTGAAAATGCTCTTTCACACTCATTTGCTTCTGAAAGGCATTCTGGTGAAGCTGTAGATGTCAGAATTTTGGTTGTGATGAAGATTACATAATACACAGACTCCCACTGTCCCTGCTTGCCTAGAAAAATTAACCTGACCTAGTTAGCGATTTTATTTACCTGCAAGGACCTGTGGGTAATTATCTCTGACATGCATGCACTTATGTCAGTTTTAGTTATATTATTTACCTTATTTCTGTGGTAAGAAACTTTTACAGTATGTTCTAACTAAACCCAGAGAAAGATATCAATCAACTTCTATCTGTTGTTTCATGGTGTTAAGGTCCAGAAACATTTTTAGAGCAATTAACCTGATCTGTAAACACCATGTGACTGATCAATCTGTATTAGAACTCAATGCAGCAGACAGGAAGAAAACAACATTTACACATTGTCAATTTCTTTGAGGGTGCATACATTAAAGGCTTGGCTGCACCAATATTGCTCAAAAAAAAACAGACAGTTCATTAAATACATTGTCCTTTTAAGACAACATGCCCCAATAGCTGGTTTACAGTGGGGTAAGTTGTCACACTGGGTCTTGAATCTGTTAAAAATGTTTTCATCATTATTTTATAACTTCATACTTGTTTCTGACAATAACAAGTTTTCACTTCACCTGCCCCAATCATTACTGTCATTTCTCCATAGAGTTTATGTATTTTCAGCATTTCCATTTCCCATTCCAATTTAAGTTGCCCAAAAAGTGCTTATCACTTCGAATTGTTTAGTAACCTATTTAGCTTGAAAAACTGAACTGAAATAGATCTGTGCAATTTATGCAAAAAATGGGCCATTTCTAACAATGACTGTTGTTTCAACTCATTATTTTCGCCAAGTAAACAAACAAAGGCAACCTTGTTTAATACTACATTTATTTTAGCCCAAGAGATCAGCATGAATTTTTAATGAACATTTCCCCCACAGACTCACCTGAGGAGCTGGAGGTGTACGGTCAGGGCCCAGAAAAGAGGCCAGTAATTATGTGTTGCTGTGAGTAGGCATGATACTGCAATGATCCTTGTTAGGGAATTCCAGGAACCTGAGGGGGCCTGTTTACTGAAAGTGTCCCTGAGGAGCAGCAATTCAGGGCTAGACTAACACACCGGGTGTTTGTATTCATCTCTTTTAGTAGCACCACACACTGCAGTAGGTCAGGGTATGAGGCATCTCTACTGATGTGCTTTTTTAAGGGTCTTTTACAGGCTGCAATTTTTGTTAGTGTCTGCAATAACAGCTATATTCAAATAATACTTTACCCAAACCGGACAATTCAGAACTTGAAATACAGCACAGGAGTTGATCAACCACTTTAATGGTTATTTTGTCCTTTTTGACAATTGACAGCCTTTTCAAAATTTAAACTGCCATTGTCAGTCACAACTTTTGTAAGGAAAAGAGCTGCTTAAGATTCTTCTGGAAATGTGGTTCTCTCTTTGTGATTCATAAGGAAAATAACATTATATGGATTTAGAAAACCCCATACTGTAGATATAAGTAAGTAATGAAAGAATGTTTAATGAGAGAAGTATTTGACTGCTATGGGCCATTTCATATTCATTCTCAAGTAAGATTTAAAATCATTCCCTTTCATTTTACATCTTTCTCAGAATGTATAATCTTTGCATATGTATAAAGTTTTCATGTCACACATTTTGTTACGGTTCTTCAAGACTAGCACTAAATCGAATTGCAGAATGCATGAAAAGCTATGAAAAGAAATACTGGTATGTAACTTTATCATGTTATAGTGGCTTTAAATGATGTTGGATGTGTCAAAGCCACAATACATAACCAACATAACCAGATCAGTCATCAGTATATAACACAATACTTTATGCTTTTGACCTCTAGTATGAAGATATAAGGAGCCCATTCCAGCTTTGTGAATTCTTGATACAGTGATCTGATCATCTGATTACATGTACAGCTAAACATCAATATCACACCTCCCCAGCTGCCGCTGCCATTTGGTGGTTGATAAAGATCTATCCAAGAACGAGAGACCCGTCAAGCTGACTGACAGCTGAGAAAGAGCTTCATTAGTTTGCTGGTTAATGTCTCAAAGATCCATCTACAGCCAGAGCCACTCTGACAGCGATACAACAGCAATCTTCAGGCTAGAGTGAGTTATCATGGCACGAGGAGATTAATTGGTGTGATTTCATTGTCACCTGACAGAGAAGATGAGAAGTGAGGAGAAAGAAATGAGCGGAAACAAGGTGACCCATGTCAGAATCATCGTAGATCACCGATTGGCTGATTTTACATCACATGTACATACGCCTCATTCTTGTTGTTTGTTCCGATATCATATGGTAGTTTTTGAGCTATGGGGGATTTCACAGACACTTTAAACATTCTGAATGTGTTTGAAAGCTTTGAAGCTTCCCCAGATGCTAACAAAAGCATTGAAAATAGTTGCTAATACTAATGCACTGTTGAAGAAAAAGGGATCATATTACAAGGAATCAAATTTTCCTTGATCTTGTGAGATAAAAGAATTCAACATATTATGGAAGTATGCTGTTACTTTCTGAACTCAGTCTAACTTTTTCCACAAAGTTTTAATATCAGTCCAAAAAGAACTGATCACTTTAGTCAGATTTTAACAGTGTTAGCACAGATTGCTTTGTGATTCTGTCCTAACTACAAAAATGCAGTACTGGCCAATCAGCAACTAGGAATGAAATTAGGCATTATATAATTTAAAATAAAGCCCTGTAGCTTCATTCCTAATTCTCTGGTTACCACACCTGACACAGACCCATGTTCCTCGAGTGTCTCCAGACCACACACACCGTGTAGTTACAGCACCTCACTCTCTGATGCTAACCACATTCAGCGTGTCGGGTCAAACTACATTACATATCTACAAGCCGTCAGCCCATTTGGAAACCTGCATACGGCTGCCTAAATTAGCCTGTTTCTATTTTCACCCGTGCTCAATTTCAGAGTGCCACAAGTGTTAGGGAACAGATAATGAGAGCGCAGCTCTACCACACACGCGCCACCTCGCTCATTCTAGCGCTACCCAAAAGGCTTCTGTTAATTGCATATGACTTATCACCCAACACATGTGGCCCAGCTGTGGGGAGATGCTAAGATGCTACACAATGTTGTGGAATCTGTCTTCGCTTGTCTTTATTGCGGGAAACTGAACATCAAGGCAGGTTCTGTGATGGAGATTACTTTCTATTAGCATTCTGTTTCAAGGGTCACATTTGTATGCTAACACACATAAATCATAATAGTCTTAAGAAAAAGAGTTTAGTTTAATAATGTATAAATAAACTATATAATAATGTCTTAGTGCCACGTGTGCTTTCATAAGAATCTCAACCAGCCAAATTGCTTATTTTACTTTTTTTAATCATTAATTTTATTCAAAAAGCTAGAAATATCAAGGAACTTGAACATGTTATTTCCAGGTCTTGAAATATTTCATTAGTGAGACACTGTGCTGCTTAGCTTTAGCAAGGAGGTCAGTCACTATAACTCGCTTCTTATAGTGATATGATCGTCTTGGTGATTTAACCTCATAAATTTTAATTCTGTTATAGACTCTGATAGAAATACTGCTGACCTTTAAACCCACCTGGCTGTTCATGTAGCATCTAAGACAAAGATGCCATTGTGAAGATTTCCTTTTTATTTTAATATTCACACATGAATAAGAGTTCAGGAGAGAAAGAAGACATGAGATAAGAACTGTAAATATTTAATATCAGCAGTAAATGGATCATTAATTAAAACAGTCTCACTAGAGCTCTCTCTACAGGAAGTTGCAGCAAAAGCAGTAGAAATGTTTGTTTCTGGTTAGTGACTTGAGCTACACACACCACTATTCCCTATAAGCCACTAGTAGAGCTTGTATCAATGTGGGCCAAAATAAGACTCTAATATTTTTACCAAAATTGACTGAATAATGTCCCCCTAAAGCAAAAAAAGAAAATAAAAACTGCACATGCATTTGACATATTCAGAATTCATGTTGTTCAGTTAAAGTTACTGGCAGCATTCCAATGCAATAGGAATTAAATCCACTGTTTACAGGTCATATCATCATGTGTTGATATGTTATGAACTTTCTCTGAGGTGAGATAGCTAAGCATCATAATCTGGTCTCCAAACGATCCGGTGCCATTCTGAAATATAACTTTTATTATCCAATCAATATTTGATTAATACAAAGAAGCCACCGCTACATTTTTTCCCTGTGTTACACTTAGATTACTGACTTCACATTGGCTGTGAATGTTGTCATGTTTTGATTTTAATATTTCAAGTGTTATTGTATATTGCACCAGCCTTTGACATAGCAACCAGATGTGAAACGTTCCTGCCCTGAACAGCTGCGCCTCATAAACATGTTATTTATGGATGCACAGGGATCTTACCCATCAATTTATCTCATGGATTTATCTCAGATGTGTCTAATCAGAAGCCATTGTGGCGCTGCCTCTCATTGTGATTGCACTGTGTTATTCCTGCACTTAGGGAAATCTAGGGAAGTGACTGCAGCTCGCCTCGCTACTGATAAGTGTAGCCTCTGTTTGCCTCCAGGCAATTAAGCTCTCAGGGCTGCTGTGGGACGTGGGCACAGCACTGGCCCATCTGTCTCAAGACATAATAAATATTGACTCTGCATACTTCTCTCATTCGGCTAAGTTAATTAAAGCACAGACTATTTGCTTTCCATGTTGCCAACTTGGATGTGAAGCACAGCATTCATCAGCCTTTAACAAAATACAAAGTACATGAAATTAGTTGATAAAGCCCAGGTAAATTAAACAACCACAAATGTTGCTGACTCATATGATAAAGGCAGATTACTTTTCAACATATGAATGTTGAAACACATTCAGATGTGGTTTTTAAACATCATGCATACAACGGCCCTTTCAACATGTGATATGTTTACACTGTAAACTGCAAAAAAAGATCTGACGAGGAAACACACATATCAGAAATTTAAAATACAACAACTTGGTAGTCTACAAAACTAATTTTAAACATTTCAGTTTACACCTTCAGATTAGAAGTTTTGGGACTGTCAAGTGAATCAAAACTTTTAACTATATATAGCCTATTCGATTATTTTCATGGCAAATTTCTAATTTCCTCTCACATTTTCTGTTGAGTTGTTCTACGTCTTCAGTTCTCCATTTTAAACCAGCACGCCCTCGTTTCCCCCACACAAAGTGCATAAATACATTTCCAATAACAGACCCTGTGGATTTGCGTACACTGCCTGTCTCACTCACAGCTCTGGTGTCTCACGCAATTTTCTCCCGGTTCAGCTCTTTTCAGATTACGCACACAGATAATGCAATACTGCCTCCCCCATCTGCTTTCTCACTGCACATCAGCATGCGCAATTTCACCCTAACTGCCTTTCTCCCTCCCCAGCTGCAAGGGTTCATTTTTCACACCAGCTCTAGAACATGCAATGCAAGTCTTGCAACCGCAGACACCTTGGCGATTAGAACCGCATCTACCGGGGGCCCTGCATGTTTAATTTATGTCCTTCGCTCTAGCCAGAAGTGTCTGCTCCTGAAACATGTTTCATAAAACCGCAGGGATGTTTTGGGCTCAAGTGGGCGATTTTTCCTACGTAATGGACCCGGAACCCGTATCTGTCAGCTTTGTCCTTGGGAGCAATGATGCTTCGGTAGACGGCAAGGTGGTTGTGGGTGTGGAACATGATTACGGAGAACTGACCCGGGCGCATTGGGAGGGAGAAAGGTTTGACGCAATGGGGTCATTACGGCAAGAAAGACACACACATCAACTCGGCTTGCACTTGGAAGGAAAACCGCATTAGAGTGGATCATTCATTCTCAAACACCCCTCTTTTTCTTCAGTGTGGGTTATCAAAGGCTATAATGACCGTCTCAGCACCAAGTTCTAATTCCGCAGCCTATTTTCTCATCTTTCTTTAGCGTTTTTTGTATTCCACCATAAAATGCATAAATCCATCTTGCATGTCACATCACCAAAATTGCTCATTCTGTCTTCCTCATTTGACAAAGACAGAAAGGAGACCAATCACCATACAGATGAAAGTAATTGAGCTCAAATCATCCCAACCCTTTATCTAGACTCCCTCATGTGTCTTGCGAGAAAGTCATTATGCATTGTCTGGATGACGTTATATAAATGGTGTTTTGGCCTGTTTTTCCTTCACTAGAATAGAGATCAGTTTCAAACTGTGTTTACATTGCATAGGAGATCATTAGCATAATTATGTTTATTGGTCAGTTACGGTTTAAGATTTGCATATGAGTGGAGTAATGTTGATTATACACATTCAGATTGAGAGCACCAGGTCTCATTTGGCCACAGAAAGCTTGGGAGATATCAGACACAACAGCTGCCCTGAATCTATCAAAGATAAAGAAGAATGCAGAGAGGATTATACAGTACACAGCTCTGTTTAGAGCAAAGTCCAATTACAGTATGTATCAATGGAATATATCAGTAAGACATAAATATGGAGTCATTACATTCTAAATGTAATTTGTGGCTGACATCACCAGTTCCTTGTCCTTGCATTATACATTCTTTTAAACAGCTCTGTTCTTGTATGTAACTTGAAATAAGCTTTTAAAAAAACAACTTGCAAAATAACATGAAATTGATCATCTGAAATTTAAATTATAACTACAATTGGTCACTTTTAGTCATTATTTCATGGCTTGTTTTTTGTTTTTGTCTCACTTAATGGTCTATAGTACATGTAATATAAATACTCATCTAAGCTCAAAGATTTTAGCTTTACAAAACGCCACTCTGCAGTCTTCTGGTCCATTTGGCTGCAAAAAAACGTGCAGCAATTCCCAGATTCCCCAACGCAGCTCGCTCATTTCATTCCAACGGTGTAATAAGACAATCCATTAAACATTTATCTTTGCATTAATTCATTTTTAATATTAGCTGTCAGCTCCTGATAGAGGGAATAGAATTTAAATTCATATGAGTGTCAGGCTGTGCAGATGTGCTAACCTTCCATGGCATGTTAAAAAAATCCCAGACATTCCTGGAAAACATGACCCATATATTGCATTTCAAATGATTTTCTGCATCATTCATTTCATAGCTCAAAAACTTTTAATTGAGAAATAAACAAAACTTGCAATGACGTTTCCTGCAGTGGCACTGCTAAGTAATGGGTTACCCCAACAACAGGAAGTAAACTATGTGGGTGGAACCTTAAACAGGAAACTAGTAAGCAATTTGTCACTTTGCACATGCTTTTATACTTAAGCTAAAGTTTAATACAGAGGTTAGCTAAGGTTTAGTGTCCACAGTTGTGTCACCATTTTGATGATTAAATGGTAAGATTGCAGGAACGTGACCTAAATTGAACAGAAAGATAATTGTTAAAAAAAATTCCTGTGGGAACAGAAAGAAAATGGAACGTGGAAAAAAAATGGTAAAATCAGTCTTGCATAAACGTCTACATTATACCATACAATACTAGATGGCTGCAACATGCTCCCAAGCGGACAAGTGATAAAGAAAACATTAGGGAAATTTCTGGGGTTCTGGAATATCTGTGAGCTCTCAGAACCAGAAACTGGATTCGACCCAGAGGCTAAAGTATCTAATGAGAGCAATCGGTTCCAGTAGCAGGACGGACCGAGCCCTTGCCGGTCTGATGCTATGCACCGACTGCCACAGAAAAGCCTGTTATAAAAAGAAGACGGATAGATTTAGGCAGAGACAGACTGTCTGACAGGTTTTGCTCTCTCAAAAGCTGCGTTTTGATTCTTTGTCTCTTAATGAGTGATTGTGCATCCTTTGTGTGTCCTGTCTCTAGTATTTTGAAAGCTTCTGTACAGACACAGTTCTTTTGTTTCATAAATGTTTTCATTAAGATGAAACAGTAAACCTCTGTCAGAAAACAAGAGCATGTTTCCCCTGATCTAGATTGTAATGGATGTAAATGAGTGTTACTACAAAACCCTCCCAAAAATAAACATTTGATTTCAAATATAGTGAGTTGTAAAAACAATATATTACATTCACTATAATTTGTGTGCATTTTATTATTCCATCATGACCTACTTTGATGCAATGGTCAGATGTTAATTAAATTAACAACAAATAAAACTAATAGCAAAACAGTGGTGGCAACAGTTTGCCTAGGGATAAGTAAAAACAATTTGTTTTGCCTTTAAATTAATTGTATTTTCTTAACCCAATGGCAAATTGTTTAACGAATGAACCTCATAAAATTGTGTTCAAGTATCTTCTTAAGAAAATGCATCTTGTTTTAAAGATGTTGAGATATCTTTTAAAATACGGCACAAATTCTGATTGAGAGAATGATGTTTGTAATGTTGTATTTACTCTGCCAGTTTCCCATCTTTATGAAATTGTCTTCACTTTATGAACTGCCTGTAGCTCTTACTTGCTCCACAGACACGCCTTCTGTCTGCTCATCAAGAACTGTTTCTGAAAGAAAAGCAAATACAGCAAAAACAAGAGAAACAGCAAAACAAGAGAAAAAGGAAACTGACAAAATCACAGGCAGTCCGAACGAGACATGCTGAGAATTTGTGCCGTGGGTGTTCATAACCTCAGAGTCTTTTTAGGATGTAGTCATTTGTCTGACTCATTCAGAGACAGAAATACACAAGACACCTTTCCACCTGTGCTAAGATTGGTCATAAGGCCTGAAAATGATTCAATTTTGTGGTTCCCTACAGTGAAGTTGAATCTGATTTGCTAGGGCTGCAGCAAGCTACATTTAAATAGCACAATAAGAATGTTATGTGACAAATAAACAACATTGGAGTGGATGTTAAGATGGTTCAAAGATGTTCTCAGTAGTTTTTTCACAAAGGTTAGTTTCTCTATATATAAAAAGGTATAACATCCACTAATAATATAATAAAAATTGCATTTACTTGTTGCTTGAAAAAAATCATTCCATCTGAATGACTGGCTACACTTGAATGACCCTCACTTGAGTAAAAATGCACTTGTAGCGTAATGGTGTAGTTCAACATTTACCAGCAGGAGGTAACTAGGCTATGCTACCCAGCCAAACTAGAACCAGCTTGCATTAAACAGAGCTGGCTTAGACTAAAGTGGAAATTATGGTCTTTTCAACACAGCTTTCTGCTTCAGAAAAATTCCTACTTTCTTTAGGGGGTGCATTGAAGCCATTTCAAATGGGTTTGAGATATCTCTTTCATATGTCCAGCGGCCTCGTTTTAGGCTATAGCATTTTGATCCATTTGTTTTTGTGTGCAATTTCATTCAGAGTCATTGAGGCTGAGAGGCTGAGTATTGGTGATAGTATAGATGAGAGTCGTTACATTGATGGATCTGACTTTCCAAAGCTCTAAATGAGCTCTTTGTGTTGTGGTGAAAAGAGAAGGAAAAAAGGGCAGAAAAATAAAAAAAAGCAAAAAGAAAATGCTTTCTTGGCAGGTGACCCCCGTCCTCTCATTTCAGTGAAATGTCAAAAGTAAAACAGTGAAAGAGACGGGTAAAATATAAAAAAGGAGTAGTCTTTTGTGAGTAGCCCTCTCTGTTTTCTGCTGAGAGATAAGAGGCAAAGAGAGAAAAGGAGAGAAACCAAAGCCACGCATTTTGTCCCTTTGCATGTCTGGCCCCGTGGAGTCCCACTAAAAGAGAGATAAACAGAAAGAGAGGTGAGGGTTTTCTTCAGGTGATGCATGGCCTCTGCTAGCAGAGACGCTCTCGGGAACCTCGGCGTGCCCACAGAGCGGCCTGACATGTCGGCTGAGATATGGAAGCTGACAGGAAGAGCTTCCGGGCGACTTCCTGCCGTGAAGGGATCCGGCGACTGCGACATGACACGTGGGAAAGCTAATTTAGCAGCAGCTGAGTGATGGACCACGCCGGTGGCTCACAGGCGTGTTGGCTTACTTAAACAGCAATACAAAAGTCGCCTTCCTCACAGCCCTGACAGAGGATGATTAAGGGCCGTGCGAAACGGGGTGAAACCATCACGACTTTTCTGAATTTCTTGTTGAGTAATTGGTGTCGCAAAGTCTGCGAATTACAAGGCAGATGTCTGATCGCATCTGTGTCATCTTTTTAAGCTAATGAGCTGCTTCATAGGATTGTGTTTGCGGTGAGCTAACATGAGCCTATACATATTTAAATAATGTAGCCCTCAGTGTACGTTTAATTGGAAAGCCCTTTGTTACGCTAAAGTGATGCACATGTTCTCATGCCTGCTACAGTTCATCTGCCAGACAAAATGTACAGTTATGATGTCGACTGTGATGACCATAAATAAGTAAAAAGGTTTAAGCTAAAGGTGCAACAACCAATTTTGTTGATATTTGAAGTAACAAACTAACAAACACACCCTTTCATTCATTGCTCCACCCCTAAAAAACATTATGCAACACAAGCAATGGCCAACAGCTGGCACATATGCACCAGTTACTGATTGGCTAAGGGAGTGTTATGGTGTTGTGATGATCTGTGTCTCAGTCTCTGTGAAAAACAAACAGACATTGACCAAATATTCACAAAATTGTTTGAGTGGTGATTTTAATTTTCAACAGCGTTTTTCAGAATTTGCTTAATGCACCTTTAGAGTAAACACTGTACAAATTATGCTAATATTCATTTGAAATAAACTATTTAACACCATGAGCAATATAATTAGAATGCTTACCTCAAAATGCATAAGTGACTCATTCACACCGCAGTCTTACTTGCTTGGTCATTCATCATAGACATTCCCACTGCATGGATGTTCTGATGTTATTGGAGGGCTGCACAACTGCCAATAGCAGAAAATCAGTTAAAAGTGTCAGTAAAAATAAGTTTATTTTAATAATGAACTTTCCTGCCACTAAAATGTATGTTCTGTAGAGGAAAGCTTTTGTTATTAATTGCTATAGTGCACAATACATCATATAAGCCATGACTGAAGAGTTATGAATCTCTGAATTAATGGGGTAAGTGCTGTGCTTTTTCTGATACAGTTTTCCATGCAGAATTGTTTGATATTACATCCATTTTGGACAATGTGTGTGTGTGTATGTATGTATATAAGATAGTATTAAAATTTGTGGTCTGACCTGTGTAGCTTTAGATTTTTAAATTAATTTAAATGTGTTGATAATGTTTTTGATCAACTTTTGTGTGTTGAATATTGTGTATCTTCCTTTGCTCTTTCTCCATTTTCTCCAAGCATATTATAATTTCCCCAAAAAATAAATGTACCACCTCTTTTGATTTTCCACAGTGCTGTATTTCACAGAGTGACTTAAATAATTAAATCGAAAGTGTCTGGAAACTAATGTTTGGGAGGAGAGAGCTAGGGGAAATTGTGGATTAGAACACAGACTCACTTTAAACAATTCAACACACTGGAATCTAGTTAGTACAGACATGGTTACCCTCTAAACCATAACAGACAAATTCCCACACTGCTTCTCCACAAGAATTTCCTCTCATTGCCACTGCAATGATTCTGGTGTGTAACAGAGCATAGTTTAATTGTCAGTCCTTGTTGTCTGCCAGATCCAAGCCCTGCTCTAAAGCGCCTCTCCACTTTACAGAAGCTGCAGTCATTTAAGGTTGTTTGTTAAAGATTTACATTAACATGTATGCAGGGTTATATTAAAATGAATTGAAATGAATTGAATGAATTCCTTGCACTTTAAAAAAAAGTTCATTTTACTGTGTAAACCCAGAACTACAAATTGACTGTGTTACTTTAAAGCTCATTTACTTTATTAAAACAGTTGCAATCTGAATGTTCACAACTTTTAATACATTTAAATGTGAACCATCCACATTTCAACGAAACATGTTAATTGTTCTGAAAAACTATATAGAAAAGAATGTACTAATTTTTTTAGTACAAAACAGGTTTAATAATCAATCATTGTGTATTTAATATGACCAGTCCCAATCTTTATCGACCTGTAAGCATGTTTTATTTTTACCAATCTTTACCAATACCAATATTAAAATTGAACACAGATTTCACAATCTAATTTTAAGGAGATTTAAACAGTTTGAAACCAGCACACAAAACCACTGTACATTTGGTTCAAAACCTTTAGTTAATGAGATTTAATCACTAGAAACTTTGCCATGAGTCAAAGTTTCCAGTGAGGAGACACACTGACACAATGAAATGATAAATCCAGCCAATTTGTTATTTTTAATGCATTCAAATGTTTGTGCGACAGCCAGACCTGAGATAATATTTTTCCATTGTCAACATGGTATTATTGGCCTGGAATTAAATTTATGGTAAAAAAGATAAATGTCATTTGAGTATGTGTGTTGAGCGCTAGGCACCTGTCGGATCTTCACAGAGAGCTTGGCTCAGATCTCTGAACAATGGCACGCAATCTGTTAAATTATCTCCAAAATGTCACGGCCCTGCTTGGTGATTTCCTTTCAATAACGCAAGAATCCATCAAAGTTTTGATTAAATTTGCATGTTTTTACTCTTCCTATTTTTCTGCCTTTGATTTATATTCTAGACAGAAGAAAAATAAATTGTCTTTCAAAGAGTAAAAAAAGTCCAGGCAATCAACGGTCTACTGCGTCTCTTTAGAGTTTCTTACTTAACGGCTTTGTAACGTTCTGTTATATTTCAGGCTTCAGCTTCTTCCCAAGCTTATTTCTGACTGCTTTTCAGTCAGCGTGTGTGACAGTTTTACTAATAGTGGCCCCAGGGGGCATCCGTGTCTATCTAAACAAAGCAAAACAAATGTCGATTACTTCAGCCCTTAAGGGGGACATTTAGACTGACACTGTTAAGTTGCCAGCAGCTCTTCACTAATAACTAATTTCATCTTTGAATAAATCCCTTTGAAAATACGATTAGATGTGCAGTACTAGATGGTTTGAATTGTACAGCTGAAATGCACAGTAAAATGAACGCTTTTTACTTTTTCCTGTAGTTCCAACTCTGTATTCTGATTGGTTTAATATATTTAATCACTTTTCAAATGGACTAGTCTCTAAGTAACATTTGAGTTATAGCTATTAACACAGGACATGTGTTAATAGCTATAACTGTGATTTCATGCACGACTTCTGGAACTTATTGGAACTAATAAGACTGTGATATAACATTTTGTGTATAATTAAGGGAAAGAATTAAAAAAATAAATCATACCCAATGCTGTCACTACAGCCACCCACACACAAAACACCCTTAATCCTTTAAAATCAGATGAGATAGCTGCTGTACTTGAACCACCAACTGTTATTTTAGCCATAAGGAAGCTACACCAAACAACAGCATGATAAATTCAGTTTTAATTACAGTACATGATTAAGGTCAACAGAAATGAGGAAATGTGTATAAAATATATTGCAATCACAGATTTTTTTCTGGACAGGATTAAGTTTCTAGTAAATACAAATGTAGCAGAGAAACAGTATTTTTTTGGCCCACAAAAGTCATGTACTGAAGTTACATGAGAAAAAGGCATGTTCGATTTGAACATAATTAAAATCACAAAGTACATCCGCGAAACACAAATTTACCTCCTGAGGGAAAACAAGCGCTGTCTGTACAGGGATTTACATTATGATTTTTAATTTTTTTGGCATGCTGTAAGATCAGGAACTGGAAGTTATACAAATCATGCCGCAACAAGATATAAAGCATTATGTGAGGGGATACAGAGACATTAAGTATCCCTGAATAATAAATAGTGACAGAAATAAATAAATAAAATACGTAAATGAGCAAACCAGAATGCAAAGAGAAAATTAGACTAGGTAGTTAAAATGCCCAATTTAATGGTCCTGTTAGACAGTTGTGGTCATGATGAGCTATTGTTGTATAAATTAAAGCTGTTAAACAACTAATAACATTTTTAGCTAAGCTACTCATTTAAAGGTGCAATTTTCTAAGAAACGTCATTGTGAATTTTTTAAATCGACCCCAAGACAAATATTCCTCCCTTCCAATTTATCATACACAAAGAACAGACATCTAGTAAATTGTCACCCCATTATTTGTGTGGATTTCAGTTTTCAGCATCATTTCTCAGAAATTGCTTTACTCAGAAATGGCACCTTTAAGAGCCCATGAGGTGGTATAATGTATTTCTGGCTTCTATCTGAAAGATCTAATGGAGTCAGGGTTTCGTTCATCCCACATGTGCCTTAACACATCCATCATGCTGAAGATATGAACATGTTTACAAAAACTGGATCAACCACACGCTGTGGATTCTCCGCATTCACCCCTCTCATGCTTAAAAACTGCCAGAGACAAATGGGCTACAACCGTTTCCCAGAATGCATCACAGCTTCCCACGCAAATTTTACATAGACGCACAGCTTGATTTTCATTGTGAGTTGATCGATGAGATTCACAGAGGTCTGACTGTTTTGTATCGCTCTTGTATCAGCTCACACTCTGACTGAATGCGTGAGTGTGTTTTTGTAATTGTGTGCATACGTTGCCTGTTTGTGTATGTTGTGTATGTTTGCGTGTAAACTTACTGTAAAGTCAGAGGCAGATGGCACAAAAAATACATCATCTCACACACGCGCTGCGCTTAGATTCACACGGTCCCTACACAGTGTTCTCTGCACACCTACCTTGAGAAGTTTAAGTTCACTTCACTTGACAAAATTTATTCATTTCCAACAACCCTGCAGTGTTATTAAATAAAGCAGGACTTTGATTGGGTTTTTTAAGCATGATGACAACCAAATATTCAGTATCATATTGTTAGGTCTACAGGTCAGTATTGGATTTTCACAATGGTGTTTAACCAATGGTATAATGGCCATATTTAATTATTTTTCAGCTCTCTGAAAACAATATTTTTTATAGCCTAAAGTACTTAATGTGACCTCCCACCTCAGCAATACCACGAACTGGGTCTCTAATTTATTTTCTGGTCATTAAAATTTGCTACAACAACAAAGTTTGTTGTGGTCTAAGATTTTTGCACAGTAATGTACTTAATAATAATAATAAAATATAATACCAACCGCCAATCTTCCATAATATAAATCAATGTAATGCATGAAGGTTCTTATAAAATAATAAAAATAATATAATTTGTCAGTGAAAACCCCCACATTTAGTGATAAACGTCTGTTTTAAAAGAAATTGGAAAAGAAACTTGAAAATAAAGTATTAGTTCTCTCCTTTGTGTAAACTATCAGGTCCCTACTGAGCAATGACATTAGCTCTTCATGTCTGTTTATGGATACTGTTCATTTGCTTGCAAACAACTGTTAAAGCATCAATTTTTATCAGAGAGCTAAACTTATATAACGCCTTTGAGCATGTGCAAGGCTGTATGTCTGAAAGCCTGTTGAAGCCTTTTATAGAAATATTACAATTACAAGGCCAGCATATTAAGTTCTTTAAAGAGTCTACATAACAGAAATGTCCTTGTGTGCAGACAACTGGCTATTGTTAAACAGGGAGAAATAATACATTATAGAATCACAAAATAATAGATGAATATAGATAAATAATAAAATATATAAAAATGTAAAACACATGATGTGATCTGCAGTAAGATAAAGGGTAATTTGTCATTATGTCATTTTTGCTGTTGTAAGCATTTATGAATGAACGTGCCCCTGTCACACATGAGGACACAACCAGCCAATGGCAACATAAGAAAACTCGACAGGTTTTAGTTTTATTTAGACTGTCATTTATTCTCATTTTCAGTGTTTTAGTCATTGTATTATTTCATTGCAATTACTAATGATCTTCATCTTTATTTTTGAATAAACAATAACTGCAGATATGTTTCAGATTTGTTAAACATGTTTGCCTTCTATAGCAAACAATGTATGTTGTTGTTGCAGCAGGTGCATTTTTGAAACGTGGTGTCTCAGTAATATTTCTGTGTCTACTTAATGCTGTTGTTTTCTTGGTTAATTTGATCTTGTTTACAGTTTGATAATGTGAAATATTTTCACATAATGAGCTCTTGTCACCTTACCAGTTAATTCATTCCTAAAATAAATGAATATTACAAGAAACAGATGTTTTCCAAGTGTTTGTGCCAAAAGAAGGTCACTTCAAGTTTTCTCAATACCAAACATATATCATACGAGAGCCTGTGCATAATAATGCTAGCTTAAGACATATGATGTTTAAAAGACGCTAATCAACATGCATGAGCATATGGTAAATTAATGAGCCAGGACGCTCCGTACAAAGAGCAAAGCATTTGTTTGACCTCTCAGCATGAGTTATGTGTCAGAAAACACTTTTATTTGTGTTTAGTTTTTGTGGCAGTTTACATTGTTCTTGTAAAAGTAGTCTTTATCTTTAAAACTATTTGTCTAAAGGCTCAGCTCATTGCCAACATCCTAATGTTAGTATTTGTAGGTATTTGAGACCATGTGCTGGCCATAGACGTCTGCAGGAAAAACTGAAAAACTGACAGCTAGCTAATAAGCTAACACTTGCTAGTGCATAACTGAGTACCAATCTGAATTTGTTATATGTGGAATGAGTTGTTCGTAAACATTGTACTTTAATTTTTCTTTAATGTAAGGTAAATGCCCCCTCACACTAAGGACAAAAACAATAATTATAAAGATAAAAAATGTTTCTACAATAAATTTAGGAAATTAGTGGATCCACACCAGAAGTAAAACAATACGGAGGAAAATAGACATCTAATCAAAATCCATTGACATTTAAGTTTAGAATACAAATACCATTATGTTCCATTGGTGTGGACATTAATATATTTATTGGTATAGTTACTGTATTATTAAATCTTTCATGCTTTGTCTAAATGGGCCTTAAGGGGGCTTTCAAAAATTTCAAAACACATCAAATGCTTATAAATAATACTGAGGTAATGTTGAGTATTTGCTTTCCACACAAACTATAATGCCAAGCAAATCATAACTGCTCTGTCCTGTTGTTCATAGCGCAATTCACCAACCAAGTATTCCACTCAAACTCCCTCAAACATCTGAAGCTGACAAAGATGTTTCCCTCCATCCTGATACTTCCTCACTCATGTCTGCTCAACAAAAGAGACAATTTCACATAATATTCTCCATTAGGGGCTGCCGGGAGAACGGTTTGCTCCGGGCCCTGCCATGGTGTATGCCTATACCTGACTGCTTATCAACCACTAAATCGTTCCCCTTCTCTTCACTGACAGAGGCCTTATGGCAGATTTCGCAGTGTCTGCAACATAAAAGAGAGTGAGGTCTTCAGGAGAAAGAATGGAGATTGGGTACAGGAGGGGTGGGGGCTGACTTTTATTTTTGAAAAGAGCTGCACACAGAAAGAAAAAAGTCTCAGAATCTTCAAAGTGGTTTTATTAAAGTATTTCTGATTCTGCTGAGCTTCTCTTGGCATCTGCTTAGCCTTAAACATGCCTAGCTGGAATCAAGGTCAGAGATTAAAGAGGCGTTTGAGATCTGAGCTTCAAAGCTGGTATTTTAAAGGAGTGTTTTGACAATAGAACTATGTATTTTTGGTAGGCTTTCCTAATCTTCATCACAAGGAAATAAATCTGTGTTTAACATTTGTTCCTTTGGTATGTAATTATCATGAAACTTCTAATACAACTCAATTTCATCTTCTGTTTTTCTCCTTTTGCTGCAGCATCAAAGTTGACCCAATATTTTCAGCTAAAACGCCAATCTATGAGTTTATTATAGCGGGTTCCATTCAGGGTGAATGATGCTCTTATGAATTGCTGTTAATGAAGTTTGTTCATCTAGGACTTTAAGATTAAACACAAGACACCATACAGACACCATAACAGTCTATAAAACACCATAAGGATTAAATGTCTATAATGTACTATTGTTGTAGCCCTTTGTTAAAGGAATAGTTCACCGAAAAATACAATTTACCACATAAATTGTAGCCTCAGATCAAAATTTACACAAGGTCAATATGACAACTAGGATGGCTTGAGGGTATTATTACAGGTAATATTTATTTATATTTAAAAAAGATTAAAGCATTACTGGAACACATCTACAGGCTAAAGGTATGTGAGAGATTGGTGGAAGGGGGATGTTAGGCGGCTACATGAAATCATTTTCCATTTTGCATCATCTTTTGTCTAGCAGCTTTCATACATAATGCAAAACTTACTGATTTCCTGTCTTATTTTTCCATCAGACCCCAAACAAGGCAAATTAAACAGAGGCAAAAAAATTACTTAAAGGGAAAGAGAAGTTGGGAGAAGCTTAAAAGCTTTAAAGGAGTTTTTAGATTTTTACATTTTTAGTCCAAGAGAGTAAAACGCTGCTAAATGACCCATCACTAGCACCTGCCCATTTACCTCAGGCTTTCAGTAAGAGGATCTGGCAACCACACACACACACATCACCATCAACCACCTGCGCTCACACTTTCTTTCTGTCCCACACACACAAACACACTCACACACTCTTCTCATGCAGAAACTTCACACACACAAAGCTGCAAAAAGAGTGCCACAAAAACTCTGCCCCACGGGCCAAGTGTGTGCAGGCATATATTAGACACCAGGACCCGTTTGACTGGCACCAAAATCAAAACACACCAGGGAATGCCAGCTGTGCATCCCCATCTGGGCTGCTGTATGTGTGTGTATGTATGTATGTGCACACACACACTCTCACTATGTCCCCACAAATAAACAGTGCTCAGACATAGTCTGAGTCTGCACAGATATAAGACTGCTGGGTATTGTGAGCATCCAAGTGTGTCTTTGAGTCACTGGATGAGACAGTAAATGTTTATGTGCTGTCATAGTCCTACCTCACCTTGAAGTTTGGACACTATCTTGAATAACATCACAGTATATTCATACGCGCCAGGCCACATCTTTAACAAAGTGCTAAGGATTTATTGATTTAGATTTTTGTTTTCTTTAGCTAAGATTAGATATTAATATTCAAACAGAGCTTGCATTGCCACTCACATGCCCTCTTTTTTGTCATGCGGAAGTATATTGCGTCCAATTGTGTTTAATTCAACATAGAGTCAACTGTATTCAAATTACTTCAAAGAGTTGGAAGCAATATTATCAAAGGCTTTGAATTTTGACAGCTCACACTGAGAAGAACAAGGAGGCACGAGAGAGTTTTTCTATGTATGAGAAGACTGCCTGATTACAGCGGGAGAATATTACAATACTGTTAACGTTCCTGAAGGGGAGAGATTTTTCCTCACAAGACACTTTTGTCAATAAGACGTGAGCCTAAATTATGCTAACATCTTCTAGCATGCGTCAAGCAGAAGCCAAAGGCTCTTCCTGTCTCCAAACGGTCTCAGGTGGAGTAAAATAGTCAGTTCGCTTTATGTGCTTCACAAAGAATACACACAACCTCTTCAGAACCTCTTAGAAGTTTAATTCTAAAGACTTATCAGCAAAAGAGTTTGGGCTTTATTTGATAAGACTGTTTGAAAAAATTCATTTCATGCACACAATACTGAATTTCATTTTCAAGAGGACAGCAGCTTCAAAAGAGGTTTATGTATGTTTAAAATCTTTATTCATGTTTTCTTTCTTCTTAATGTGGCTGTGACAGCATAAAACAACCATTATGAGGCTCCACCTGTGATGGACATACAGATACGAGTGGTGCATTTGACAGATCAAACACATCATGTTTTTTACATGAGTCTATGTTATGGTGTGTGCAAAGTGTTTGATAGACGGATGAAATCATTCAAATACAAGCTGCTGCAGAGATATGCCACTGTTTACACAGGGTTCATACGTGTGTGTGTGTGTGTGTGTGTGTGTGTGTGTGTGTCTGTGTGCGCGCGCATGCGAGTGCATGTGGTAATCTTATTTCCTCAAAGGAGATTAATGTGTAAGGAATAAAATTTAGATAAACATGGTTATCTACGTCAACACATTGTTATAGAACATCAAGGGTATATATATGCACTTGGGAGGGGCTTATATAACTTACTTAACAAATGACAAAGTATAATCTAAATAATACTGTAAATACTAAATATCTCACAGCAATCCGATATTTGCTTAAATGCAAAATGGATGTGTTGGTAAAGCCATTGAGAAATGAAACATGACTTAATGAACTGCAGACCTCAGCCTTAGATCCTACTGACACTGGAAGATTTGTTTAGGTGACAGTTTAACAGTTAGGATGCCACATGACCAGAATAATAACAATTGACACCTCTTTAAATTTTGAATCTGTTCATCACAGACGGTTCCTCCTGAGAAAAAGAATCTGGTTATCTTAAGCCTTAACATGGTTTCAAGCCATGCTCAGATTCGCCATAATACTGCCATATGCAAATAAAAAGACATCTGAGATTTATATTTAAACAGAAACTGCCCAATAGTGACACCATAGAACAGAAAAAGAAAAACCAGGGTTACAACAGTAGCCCAATTCAAGGCTTTTTTATTATTTTTAATGTACCCACAGATCAGAATGTCAGGAGTGTCACCCACAGTGGTTTTGCCCCCAGCAGACATATGTTAACTGAAGGTCACAGCACAAAACGGTCACTAAGTCTCACTGCATGTGACCTGTAATGAGAATGCTGTGCCACACTCACAGTCAGAGAACTACAGATCTTCACTTTTAAGTCGGGTCATGTGACCCCATCTGTCTTCTTTCTCTCAGAAAGTCAGGTTACTTCTTTCTTTGTAGAGATGCTTCAGGCCTGATGTAGATGATACACATTTATTTCAGTACGGAGAGGTCCGTTATTAAAATTAAAAAAGGATTCTCAGAGATGAGAAGTTACATCATAAACAGTAATATATGCAAACAACATGTTGAACAAGCAGGACTGTGATCCGCCCATTTTTTACCTTTGCAATGACTTGTAACTGATAAGCACTGTAGGTAGTTATATAACAAAACCATTGCTTGGCATTTTATTTGATTCTGTATTTGGAGAGAATAAGAATAACTATCAGCTTTCCTGTGGTTTTATATCTATTCTGTGTGGATTGAATAAGGAAGAAAGGATAAATACATCTGGAATTGTAATTCATAAAGGATTTAGTCACCACTAAGATTTAAGCTTTAATGTCGTTCCCATTTGTGTTTTCTGTCATAAAGTTACTGCTGTATGGAAATGGGGACGGAAAAAGGTTTTAGTCTTAATTAAAGAAATTTGGAAATTTATATCATTAAAACATGAAAACCTTTGTTTCTGTTGTTGAACAGGATAACAAAGGAACGTTAAGATGTACAATAATAATAAATAACTGATAAATACAATAATTACACATTGAAAATGGCAGTTTTCTTTACTTATAATGAATATTCTCATATCATATATGATATTATGGATAATTAGTTTTTGCTCAAACTTATGTAGTACATTCCAGCTTCAGTGCATGCTGTCATTAACACAAAAGGGAACATATATTTCAAACATCTTTTAGTTAAACTTTTTACACAAATGTTCATGCTGATAATATAGTTTCTAATGAAAAGTATAATTTGATAATGAGATAAGAATTTTTGTCTAGTGCTTTCAGACCTAAATATACCTCTCAGTAAAGATACTGTACCAGTTTTCAAATAGTAAATACTAAATCAATACCACCCACAGTGGAATTAGTTTTAAATACATATATGCCTCTCGCAATTTGTCCTCTGGCTAAATTAACGTCCCCCGCTTTCATTACACTCAATATAAACTCGATAATAATTCCCTGAAGCGCAAGAGTCTGATCCCTCAAGCAACGCACAAGCTCACGATCCGCATGATTTCAGAGAGCAAACATCACGGAGTGTATTATTCATTGGGCTTCCTGCGTTGGAACCCCTGATTGCACATTAGCAAAAGTCCGCTGGGATACAAATGGACCCGCAATGGCCCAGTGGTTGAGACGCTCATGTTTCCCATTGACTTTTCATTCCAACAGCCATTAACATCCTCGTGTGTTTATCTATGTGGTTCAATGGCTTCTCTTTTCCTATTTCGCTTCTCATTATGGCCTTTCTGGAGCCATTATCATAAGTCATAATTTGAGGGAGTGTTGTAGTGATGTGCAAGGGGCGGAAGTGGATTTTAAATGACTCGCATTCAATGGCTAAACCTGTATGTGTTTGTAGTGTGAAATTGACAGGACTGATAAATGGCCACTTTCCTTTCTCAAGCTGTGCACTCTGAATATCAAAAAGTCCACTTAAAAACATGATGTAAAGGGCAACAAAGGAAATTAAATGCACAATCTTGTCACTTAATGCAAACATGGAGCCATATCAGTATGGGGCAGTGTCTACTGTGCCCGTGATGAGAATACACAGTGTGTTTGCTGATAAAAAGACAGAAATTAGAGAATTGGGAATATTGAACCATCTTGTTAAAAAACAAAATGGCTTAATCAATCTGAGGGGGCTTTCAGGTCTACTAATGAGGGCACACTTCTAAATTGTAAAGTGCAACCTTTCTATCTACATAGGCAGCTGTTTTTTAATACAAGGAACCTCATAAATATTTGAAATCATCTACATACAGTACATACTACATAGAACATTGTTATGAAAATCATACACAGTAATATTGGATGCAGACTAAGTAACAATAGATGTATTTGAATAGACACATGATGTTTGTGTAATACTGACTCAAACCACTGGTAACAAAAATATAATTTTGAGTAAGTGCACCAAATTCCCATGCGCCGGGCAGAAATGTCTGAGTCTGAATCTCTATTCTCTCGGTTCTAAATAATAAGACTGCACCACTTGAGTGAAAAGCTATTTGTCAGGTACTGATTTTGTATTCTAGTGTTCCCGTTGTTAGCAGCAAACACTTGCCTCAGATTAGTTATCATGTTAAAGACAGATCGTGAGAGGAGAGAGAGAGGCAGAAGGGGAGTCTCTGTTCATACACTTCTAGGTGCCACTACATTCAGAGCACAAGCGGTCTGTGTTTATGTGTATGTGTGTTTGTATGCACATATGTGTATGTGTGTTGTAAGCAGCGGATTGCATGCTAACGAGACAGGCGCTGGGTGCAGGAGGTTAACCTGATGTTGTCTCTACTCACGCATTGTCGCATGGGCCTCTGGGAAAAAGCAGTGCAGAGTAATTGACCTCAGTATTTACACTAAAAACAGAAAAAGACACCCAACTCCAGCCGCCTCGCTGTCTACTGCCTACCAGACAGCTGCAGCATCCTGACCTAAATGGAATCTAATAAGTGACCAATCAGAAATTTTACGTATAAATATCTCACACTCAAATCAGTCTGTGTGGGTTGTACCCAGGAGACTCACAATTTAAATAAAATTTGTTGTGGATACAGAAATGTATCCTAAACAAACGTATAATTCTTAATTATGCAAAAATACACACTATTGCTTATAACAGTCCATTTATACATAAACTATACTAAATATATTTTGCAATTAAATACACTTTCAGTCATCAACATTTTTCTGTTTTCGTCAGCCATCTAGGATGGACTTGGTGGAGTCTGTTGCAAGGCATTATGGGATTATCTTCACAAAAATTACAAGCAATTTTGCTATGGAATCTGTCATTATACAAGCCTGTCGAAATATGTCACATAGGCTGCATAAAGTAGCTTTTGAACAGAGCTCATATTTCTCAGACTGCAGTGTGGTATTTACAAGCTCATTTTCTTTATCATCTGTACTGCAGGGGTCAGGGTCTGCTTCTTTTTACAAGCATAATGACAGATTTTAAACACAATGGATGTCCTAGTTTAGCAACATTAAATCTTCTCTTTTATCCATTACCTCAAAAGTGTCCAATTTATAACTGTGTCAGCAGACAACAGCTATTATAAGCTACAATGACATTATTAATAAGAATCCGGTGTGAGTGAAATCTGCTCCTTTCATAATTCAACCAAGTTTCATTTCATTTATCTTACTGAATTCATCAATTCATTTGCATCAACAATCTGTCTGAATGATATAGTGTCCATCATGTATTTATGCAATGTTGTTTTCTCTTGAATACATGCTCGGCACTGTATATCAAAAAGAGTGTAGGAGTGGGTGTAAAAAAGTAATAAATCTTCTGAATTAGAAGCAACTGTAAGTGATTTGTTTTGGGAATGCATTAAATGTCCCTGCTATCTTACTGATTTCACCACAGCCTACTGCGTTTGCTTATTTAAATACTATTTTTTCTGCTGTATATTACTGTGTGTATAATTAAGGTCAGATTGTATCATTCCAATTGGGCAGTTCTTGGTTAAATTAAGATGCAACCCAGCCAACTCAGAACATAGACTAATGCTCTTTAAATGTTTTCGTAAATTAACAAACATTGTAACAGTATGATTAGTAGAACTTTTGTTTGTATATGTATATATGTATGTATGTATGCCAAGCAATAAGTGTACAATACAATGTCTAAACAACTGGATGTTTTGAATGTTGCTTGAAGTTTCAAAATAACTTAAAAACGTTCTTACAACTGACAATTTTTATGAAGGAATGTCCACCAGGCTTTATGTCATTGGTCTTAGGTCTGACCACACAAGGCTATCAAAATGCAAATCGTCTTTATATATGCAGAAAGCTTATAGACTGCTGGTATTTGTGTAGACTTTATCTTCAGTAAATCATACAGAACCACTGCAGTTTAAGCAGAACTTTAAGATTTATGTAAAGTTCAATATTACTGCCCAGTTTCTGCAAATATTTCATTGAACACTGTATAAATGAAAAATAAGAATTTTTATTCATGTTCATCTGACTTCTTACATTTAACTGATGGCCAGAAAAATTTGTTCTGGAGCCCATGCAGGGAACATTGGATTGTTTGCCATGCCGCCAGACATGATTCCATGGATACGCATGTACTGTCTCATGTACACCATCTTCAGGCAGAGAACAGACGTAACAGTAAAGCATCAAAAAGTGTTTTCCGGGCATCAGTGAAATTAAATTCTAGCTTTTGATTGATTTTGATTGAACAGACTTTCAGTTATGAAATGACATTTCTGTAAAAATCTACTGTATAGTCAAATGACTTTGTGCCACATATTGCATGTGATCTCATCTCTTTGTTATGACACCACTCGCCTAGTAAATGTCTTTAATCCACCCATTAATGAATTATAGGATAGTCTGTTTAATTTATCAGATTAAATACATGTGCTATTATTTTCTCAAATGAGGACAATTTAAACACATTAGTAAGAGACTGCAGAATGTACTTAGAATTTAGATGGAATTTTAAACTTACATTTCTGTTATGGGATCTATGGGAAAATGGCAGAGCATTGCGCTTGCAACACCAAGGTGATGGGTTCATTACTGACAAACAGTTCTGTACTGATAAATGTATATCTTAAATACACTCTAAATCTTATTAGATTTAAATATCTGTCAAATGTATAAAGTGAAAATACAATGAAAGTATTATTGTATATACATATAGGTTTGAGGGCATAATTAACTGCATTCATTTTATCACATTAAATACTGTAATCACACAAAATGAATGTGTTAAATGCACAGATTCAGTAATAATGGTGTTCTAGATCAGAGAGGCTGAAACTCTCTCAGCATGACAGAACTGCAGACAGTGCAAATTTCACAGTGTTGCTCAGCTGGGACTTTTTACAGGAGCAGATGTCTTTTTCTCTCCTGTGTTTTGTCCCTGGGGAATCCCAAAAATAATAACTTTGGTTTTCCTACTCTCTTAGCAGTTGACCTTTAACAATTACATCACACAATGTGATGTTTTTCCCCACTTCTGTCTGTGTCTCCTGCAAGAAAAAATATACATCCACCCCCCGACTGCGGATCCCTCACATGCAGTATGTTTCGCCAAAACATAATGTTTGAATAATAAGCATTGCTAAATGTTGGTTTGCTGTACCTAACAAATGGTTCTTAAGAACCATTAAGAATCAAATTTAAACCCACAAAGCTGTTGTGGGTTCTTGTGTGTTGTGTTAGAATTAGACATTTTCCAAAAGATTATAAATGTTATAACATTATTAAATGTTATATTTTTTTAAATAAAATAAATGGTATACCGTAATAATAACTGGTTATTTAAAGAACAAGTATATTAATAGTGATTTAAAAAATGAGTGGATATAAACAGCCTAAGGTTCTTGTATGTTTGCAAGAGCCTCAGTTTTTAAAAATTATCTTTACAGCAAAGGCTTGAACCATCAGAGCTAAATTAATGACACAGGATGCTAGGTTAACATTCATTTAAAACAATTGTAGCTCTGCATTCTACTAATTAGTGATTATTTTTTCAATGCCCGTAGGGTATACAACTACTTTTGATTCTAAATATAAATCACTTTATGTGTGGAACTGTTTGTGTACGCATAAAATATGTTTATTAGTTGATCTAGCAAAACGCAACATCAAACATGTTTATGAAACCATCAATCAAGTTGTTACATTAGCCACACGTTTTAATTCCCACCATGTGTGTATTTCAGCATTTGAGAAATATGGTTTAATAAGGTGACATAAAAATGCTAGCATGAGCAAAATTGAAGTGCTAACACCAACCCTGTGTGTAAATCTTAGCGTAATTAGTTTCCCTTGCTTGGACACTGGATTTGAAGAAGATTTAGTAAGTGGAAACACCTCAGTGCTGATTTGTTTGCTTCATGTTGACATAGATACATGGGAGCTGGGAGACTGTGTTTTGTGTTTGTGTGTAATATGTCATGGGAAAAGTGCTGAGTCCACATTTCAAGGAAAGATACGCCATGGGACGTGACGGTGAGACAAGGGGTAAAAACTGCCACTGTTTCTATAAAGAGGCAAGAGAATTGGTGCAACTGTGACCTTGTTAATGACGACACCACAGACCCTTCTAAAAGCAAATGTCTGTTTTTATTTCTTCTCAAGGCTGCCTATGAAATCAATAGCTTCATGGACACACAACTGTGACTTTTCTTTTCTGTGTGTCTTTCTGGCTTTTCTATGGTTGAGTTGATTGTTCAAACTGACTTTCACAGGACTTTGAGTCGGTCCCCTTTCTGAGCTATCTTCTGGTCCAAATACTCCAAATAAATGCTGAAATTCACCATTCACATTCTCTGTTGATTGCCAGTAGCAAAAACACAGATTATAACTATTATGGAAGCAAGATTGTGTAATTTTTAACCAATGTTTGCTCAATGTACTATAAGCTTTATGTTGCTGACAAAGTTGCTGAAAACTTTAAAATACTAAAGTACTGTGTGATGGTCTTCACAAAGTCAACAGAAAAATATTACCTTATATTTAACTTTAAATTAAAAAGTTCTCGGTCTTTTAATTTTGGGTCTGCCTGGCACCATTGGTTTTTAAAGTATAGGTTTGGTGGAGACTTTTTTGTATTAAGCAAACTTTTTTGTTTTGTCAACTGTTGCCTAAGTGGTCGTCTCAACAGTACTTGGCTGGACCCCAATCTGACAGCTCAGGAAGGTTCCGGAAGCTGATAGACAGATGAGTGACAGACACAATAAAGTATTCTTTGCTACCCCACACTTCATGAGTGACAAGAACTTGCTTTACTCTAGACCAAATAAATGCACTACCATAAAAATAACAATATATCAGCGAAAGTTCACAGTAACCATGTATGGTTCTGCAGTAAACTGCCCTGTTTACTTCAATATCTGACTGCAATGTTACAAGTTGTCACCATGATGTGTGAGTTTTATTTTATTCAAAATATCAGCCAATAAGAAACATAAAGACTGAATTTCATCCTGCTGGCTGGATTAGATAATTGCTAAGTTCTAATTGAAAAGCCCATTTGGTTTGATACCCAAAAACATAATCTCCAATGCACTAGTTGGTCATAATCTAATGCAGATTTTCCTAATAAATTTTCTTGTATATTTAAGAAATTCCTTCAAGAATTCCCTTAATTAGATCACATTAAAAATGTATATTTAAAATCAAATTTAAACATGCTAAAGTGAAAGTATTTTGTGCACCATGGATGCTGCACATTATGCCTGACCTCCTATTATGACGTTCCTTGACTAAATGGTTAAACACATTTTTTCATTGTCCTCAACCATGTCCTGCTCAGGCACTCTGATGATATTGACCTAAACGCATCCCTGCAGTGTTGACGCTTAAATGTAGCATCTGGCTAAAAGAGACATTTGGCAGTAATCGCAGTAGTAACTGGCATGCAGTAATGAAGATCCATGGGGCTGGTTAAAGGTTTATCTGTGCTCGTATGGCTCAGCAGATGCTAATGCAGAGACAAACGTCAATGGGCAAAGACCTCTGATTTCCACACACGGGCACCTCGTCATCAGCGGTAATACATGTAAGTTTACTGACTAGCAACGCAATTCGCTATCAGCATGTACGGGGTTTACAAAAGCACCCTAAGGTTGAGAAAGCAGTGGTATATTTTTCTTCATTACATCTGACAACGAAAGTTTGGCATCATATTCATTTAAGTGGTCTTTCTTCCTCTACTTTACATGGAGTTCACCTCCATTTACTTTCTATTCAGAGCATGTAAGCGTTTCTTTAAATAAGAATAAAGAATCTGCAGTGAATTCTCACAAATGTATGATTGAAACCCAAATTGAAGTCTAACTCGCAGGTGAACAGTTGAAACGCTTCTCACCTTATTTCCAAACTCTGTTCAAACCTATTTTTATGTCAGGCTCTGCCGAAATTTGAAGTCATCTGAGGTTCTGTTGAATGAAGGAAGTTAGAATAAGCCATTTATTGAATTATGAATATAAAAAATTCCTCAGTCCTTTCTAGAATTAAGGTGGAGTGCTAGCTGAATTGTCGAATCAATTTCTCTCTTTTTTTCTCTTTATTTTCTTCAACAGTTGTGTTTATCTACCTAGTTCTGTTTCAGATCTTAATTGCTTTCTGTTGTCTACATTGGCAGCTGCCTTCTAAGGTAGTGTGCTAACTGAAATGAGGTTAGAATAAATTATTCGGTAAAAAACACAAACCGGTTGATCTCTATCTATACTTTTAGTGTTTAATTATTTTATAATAAACATTTGACTGCTTTGTATAACATCTTGGAAAATATTTTTAAGTAATATTGTCACAATACATTATGGGACTTTATGGAAAGCATATATTCAATTTAATTAGCATTTTTTTGTATAGCACTTTTGACAATACACATTGTTTCAAAGCTTTATAGCTTTATAGAAAATTAAAGTTGTCAGGCAGGTGTTTTGTTAGAAGTAATTTTAGAATTTTTCAGGTACAGATTATGCAGTATATATTATTATACTGTATAGTTGGCCTATACTATACATTACATATACTATACATAGGCCAACTATACATTATAATATAGACAAAACAGCAGTATTTTCAGAGGTCCTGGAACAGATCTTTGTAGCAGACCACAGTTTGAACCAACTGTAATGCATAACAATGTAGTTTTCCAGACAATCTAAAAGTATATCATGATCTATAGTGCCAAATACAACACAATCAGAATAAATCTTAAGGTCAAGTAAAACTATTAGTGAAATGCAGCCTTGGTCCAATGCTAGAAGTAAATCATTTGTTATTTTGACAACCACAGATTCTGCTGTATGATGTGGCCTGAATCCTGACTGAAACGTTTCATAAATATTTGGAGCACAGCTGAGTGGATGTGACTTCTTATACTATTTATACAGTTCTTATATTTTAGAAATAAATGGTATTTTTGAAATGGGCCTGTTGTTTGCCAATTCATTTGGATGTAGTTGTTGTTTCTTCTATAAGAGGCTTATTACCTGCCAGCTTGAAGAGTCTTGGGATGTAGCCTAGACACAGAGAAGAGTTAATAATATTAAGAAGAGGTTATTCAGCTACAGGCAATAGTTTAGTTGGTATGGGGTCAAAAAAGCATGTTGTAGGTTTAGATTATTTTTATGCATTTCTATGAGTTTGTGGAGGTGTTAAGACCTTGTGGTCTTTTTAAAAAGTGTGACACTGTCTTTCCACACTATTCTACAAACCTTTACATTTGATTGTTTCCATTTTCGCTCAAGGTTGCAAGTTTCTCTCTCCTTTTTTAGTGTACAAATAGCTCTATTGAACCAAGGTGCAGTCATTTTTCTCTAACCTGTTTTAATTTGATGGATGCAACTGTATCTGGTAGTAGTAAATAGTAGTAAAAATAGAGGTCATATTGCTGGTCATTTTGTATAGTTCAGTCATGTTGTCCACAAAATCTTTAACAATTAGTGCTTTGTCAACATTAATGAATAGGTCAGAAAAGAAAACTGCCAACTTTATGTTTAGAAAAACCATGGCCCTAAGGGGGCCTATTCACAGTCACCAGTACTAAAGAAAACAGGGATTTTTTTTGCTATATCAGATAGCACCACATTTAGGTTTGCTGCCCACTTTATTGATGTCACATTGTTAGCCTAACTATGATGCCCTAACCATATTATACAATGTTTTTCTTAGAAAAGCTCAATGTCTTGTAAGTTTTAACTGATTATAATTGTGATGTATATAACACAGACCTAATGAAGTATTGATTCCTGGAAATCTGCAGTCCTGGTCTATGTAACTGTTTGCTGTAAACGTTATGCATTAATGCATTAATAATCACATGCATGGCCTTGAATCTCACTCATGCTATAATACCCAGAAGCTGATTATTTAATAATTATAGTAATCTGACAAGGACAGCTGGTGTATGGGAACGATATGAGGTTTTTAATCCTTTTTAGTATCGTACTGTAGATCTAGGCTTTGAGCATGTCTGGGAAATTTCGCTATATATCATATTAGCAGTGAGATAAGCATATCTATCCAGCTTCATTACTACTACTGCAGAGTCTGTATCATCTGCTATAACTGCTAACTCTCCATCAACAGCCATTCAACAATTTGTACACAACAAACATACTAATATAGAAGATGTTTTAGCAGGAACAGATAATTGAAGGTCTTAAAAATGTGAAATGGGCTTATCTGCTGGCTTTGGCATTACAGCATAACCTATATCTTTGTAACCTCTTGATTAAATCACCCAAAAAAACAAAGCTGCTTTAAAAGCACAATTAAGAGGTTGTTTACACACTGCAAGGGAACTGGACCCTCAAACTGTAAAAAAAATTAAAGCATCCAAACTTTCAACCACAACAGCTTTGAGTCCAGTTGCCAGATTCAGGCCCTCTGTTCATCAGAAAAAGACCAGCAGAGAAAACTCAACATGACTTTGTAGCTGCGACCTGAAGAGCTCACGGAAGCATGATTATCTCACCTGGCCCTGAAGAGACGCTCTATGGTGGAAACCCTGCATCAAAATGTCAACGATTGGTGTCTTGACAGAACTTTAACCAGTTCCTGCTGGGATCTGAGATCGCAGTTCTGCTGCATGCTGGTTAAAGGGCTACAAATCAGCAGGAAGATAGAAGCCAACAGTAAAGATCTTTTTAATGTGTTTGTCTGAATGACCCTAAAGACAGATTTTTGTACTAATTCCTGCAGTACCCCTGGGGAAATGAATGATACGTCTGAGCTGAGAACTGCCATCAGTGACATTTTAGAGAGCCAGGTGTGGCTGTAATGTTTATGATCGAAAGAAACATTAGACCCAGAGTGAGGATGGGAAGAAAATCACACATTATTTTACACATTTGCCTACTGTAAGTTACATGAAGTACTTGGTCTTCAGGGAAAAATATACTCTGGTGCACAGAATACATAGATTTTACTACGTCACTCAAACAGCACTTTTACATATAAACAGAGTGATGGGGGAAAGCAGTATACTGTAAATGTAATATTATTCAATAAATGATAAAATAATGATAAAATATTCAATAAATGATAAAATATAAACTCACCATAGTAAAAAAAATAAGAGCTTTGCAATTCCATTCTCTAGCGTCTCTTAAAATATAGATTAATTTATATTTTGGTAAGAAAAGTAATGTTTGGTATATAGACTATATTCTTACATAAAGCTTTGCAATGATAAAGCTTTTTAGCTTTCCATTGCAATTATCAGTTACAATTATACAGCGGTTATGAATGTAACATTGTCTTTTGTGTTCTAGTGTAATTTATGTAATGTATATATATATTTCTAAATGCTCTGAAAGTGAAAGAAGGTCACTAACTGAATCCACAGAAGCACCAGTGATACAGGGAATGACCCAACACTGCAGACATTCATTTACACAAACTGAATGACACAGACTCAGATTTACTTCAGATGAGTTTATCGATGAACACAGGGGGTGTAAACTTCTGTCCCTGCTCTGCTATTAGAGACACTGAAGCCAACGAGCTGAACTTAGATGGATATCAATATGTTTCTGCCTGCGGAGAAAGAGACCTGTGAGTATGACTAATCTAAGAAAAAAAATCAAAACCATTTTAATGACATATCTCAGGGCAAAACAAAAAGACAGCAGCACAGTCATTCTTCCCCTCAGTATTTATCATGCTCTATGTACTTCCCACTCTCGCTGCAGCTCTCTGACAGGGTGAATTATGTTGGACATGTCTTCAGACCTTCCTCCAGAAATCTGCTGTTGTACATACATCATTTTAGGGTGGAGTCATAACAAAATCATGTGAGGGTGGCAAGCACCATAAAACATGTATCTTGATATTTTTCCTGTATTATATATATATTCATATTTACGTAATTTAACTGTAAGTGCTTTTATGATTTCCAAGCATATTCATTAGCATATTCACATTTATATATTTTAGTTTATGCCATTTACTGATGCAATGAGTGTTATTGTGTCTCTGTGTGAAATGAGACATTACATATGGCAGATTAAAGATTTTAAAGAAAGAAAATTATCATTTACATTTATGCATTTAGCAGATGCTTTTATCCAAAGCGACTTACAGTGCATTCAGATGAACATTTGTTAGTACATGTGTTTCCTGGTAATCAAACACACAACCTTTGCACTGCTAAGGCAATGCTCTACCAATTGAGCTACAGGAACAATCTGTGATCAATAAACAATATGTATCAATATATGAGGAAAAAAAGATGCAGAAATAAATGGGGAAAACCAGGAAGTAAGAGTGGGCTATTTTATATATTTGTACTCACTGGACAGCTATTCATTCCTAAGAAGACCAAGTATAATTGCCCTTTAATAAATTTATGATAGACCACAATCTGATAAATTCTCAGCACCTCAATATATACACACAATATATTACAATATACTGGTTTGATACACACAATAATCAGTGTCTTGTCATCATGCAAATGTATAATGTTGTTCATTTCCATCCAAATGTAGAGACACATTTCTGTGTTCCAATACGAAAGGATTGTGCAATCCAGTTCATGAAGTGACCAAGTGTGAACATCCACAGAGCAGCAGAGGTCAAAGACAGGGAAAGACAGTCAGACTAGTAGAGCAAGAAAGTGTTACATGAACAGATGCAAACCTGTATATCAGCCTGACAAATGTGTAAGAGCTCATTTGTAACATTTTATGCTTGTCACAAGCCCTGATATGCTGCACTCATGAAAGTTTGTCCAATGATCAATGAGGCGGCAGTGAAAGAACATCTCACTATTAAATGCTTGCGATGCAGATGATGCAAGCAGCGTGGGCACTGAGGGATGCGGTATCGCAGCTAAGCCGCTAGTTGTCAGTTAGATTAGAAATGGCTTTTTTTGGTGAACAGCAAAGCGTGAGCCCTCAACACCGAGCAATAAATACTATGTAAGTGTGTTAATCATCATTGTTTGTACCATCCAAAATACAGCTCCAAAAAAGAGCAAAATTGGAAAAAGACATATTATACTTTTGTTGAAATAAGAAAATAAATAGTTTTTGGAACAGTATTTCCGACAAATTTGTTACAAAAAATTGTGGGTGGGGTGGGGGGGATGGGGGGCAGATAAACCTACCATAAAAGAACTGAGGAACAGACCAAATCTGAAATAATTAAATCTCATTTGTTGATATATGCATACATGACTTCTAAAAAACACATTTCCTGGCTGGACATCAATGCTACTGAATGTCATTGTTTGATGTTTGTCAATTTTGCTTTGGATATGCATATGTACAAATAAGACTCTGCATTCATTAATGGTGCCCTTATGAAGTTGCCAAACTTCTTAACATATAAGCAACTTTAAACCTTAAGGCTAACCACACCAGCTGACCAACACCACAGCTTAAAATAGTATGAAATGTCTTTAAAATTGGTGCAGTATTTCATTCAGTATATTATTCTAGGAGTTTGTTAATTCCCTACAGGAGTAAATGACCTGGAGTTGTCTTATCTCTGTGTGTACAGTAAATTAATTGATGATAATCAATGTGGAAAATGAGGGTGTGTCTTTGACTTAACTAATTAACCCTGTTAAGGCATAAAAATATCCATAATTAAATCCAGTTGCTCACTAGAGTAAAAAAACTAATGTGTGTAAAGAAATAATGATGAGAAACACTGAAAAAAACCATAAACAAACAATGTAATAAAAAAGTATAAAGTATAAAGAGGCTAAAACCTGTGAATTTTTCCACACAACATTTTTGTCTATGTAAGCAGGTGTCACAAGTGTTCACTTCTCACATGCATACACACTTATATCTGAGTCACCAGATCATGATGGTCTGTCGTCATGACAACACTGACCCATCTGCCAAACATCATTGCCATGTCTGTCAGGAAAAAACAAGATGATACAAAATGATGTGATGGTGTGTGTGTTTGTGTTTGTGATATGATCTGAGGTTATGACAGTTCCATTTAAAGATCTAGTTAGTTTCTGCTGCTCGCACCGACAGCCCACAGCCAAACGCAGCATATCTGTGTTTATGTGCGTGTGTGTGTTGCAACATTGAAGCGTTTTCATGTCATTACATTTCTCATGCTCTGCTGGCTGCACTTGTCTGTGCTGATACCAAACTAATAAAGACTAATGAATCTTTCTAACTGATGATAATAATGTCATTAAAATGCAAATCCTTAATTTCTTTTAATTGTATTATATCACATGCAATCAATCACAACAACTTATTCTGCCATCGAAACTTCCTTAACCCACTTTCGCCATATTTACACCAACACAATAACAACTTGTCGATTATTATGTCTGCATTAAAAATATTTATGTTATCTTAGTTTGTTGTCATTGAATCCACCTATATAGTGTGTGGCATCTGTGAAAGTTAACAACAGTACAATGTAATTGCATTCACATCCAATTAATTAAAAGAATGTGAAGTGGAATTTCAATGCAGTTGTATTCTGCAACACAGGCCTCTTAGCTGTACAATTCAGCACCATGGATAGCGCCTGCATTTGCCCGTTAAGGTTCAGCACCTTGGACAGTGCAAGTTACACAAAACAAAAAGTCTGCAATCAAAAACAAAGGCAAGGTTGTGCAATAAAAGCTGAAAGAAAAGGCTATAGAAGGTTTTATCTTATGCTATCTGAACAAGACTAGGATAATTTTGACTGAGAAAACTTTGTCTTAACAACAGGACCTACATTTATCTAGTGGCTTTCATAAGAGAGTGTTTGCTAGTGTTTTAGCTAGTGTTCAAAGAGTTTGGAGAGCTTGGCTCTGTATGGGGAGAAATTCCTCACATACCACAACACATTCCTTATTCATATTCTCACATACCACAGCTTTAGTGATGTTTGTTGTGAAGGAGGCTATGTCTTAATCAAACAATAGGGCCTTTGGAAAGCAAACCTACAGTAACAAGACAACTCATGAACTGGCAAGCAGAGACTAGAGTCAATAGAAAATATATCCAGTGGATTAATAAACAGACAGCAGCATGGTATAGTATAAGAGGGTAATGATGTGGTGCTTAAATATACATAATATATAGCCAAATGTATTTAGACACATATAAAGGTAAATTGGTGTCTAAATAATTTGCATGAGCAGAGTAAGATTTGTATTCTGGCATGTTATTTAATCAGTCAGATTAGAGTGGAATGGTTAATGAAGCCAGCTTGCATAGAGCAAGGTCCATAAAAAATGTTTATGAAGACTAGTGTATAAGTTCTTGACTGATCTGCACAAACCTCAGACCTGAACACTACTGAGCACAAAGAGCCCAACATCAGCGCTTGGCCTTTCTGCTGCTCCTGTGTCTGATATATAGAAAATTCCTACAGCCATGTTCCAACATCTGGTGAAAAACATTAACCAATGAAAACGCATGTTTGATAAGCATATGTAGTGTTTTAGGTCTCCACATATACCTCTGGCCATGTAGGGCACTTTACTATGGTACCTTATCATTACCATATTTATGAACCATGTGGAGTACTTAAAAAACTATAGTAGTAAGTTTGTGAAATAAGAAACTGAAAGACAAACTTTAGTAAAGGTCACCTCTAACCTAAGACCAGTTTGCTTGCTTGTTTACCTGGGGATTTTCTTGCACTGTGACCGTAAGGGCATAAATGAAGCTCTTAAGCATGCACCCTGATCTTTCCATCTTGTTAAAGTGTGTAAATAAATGCGAGACATGATGATGTAGATAATATGAGAAGTAATGCAGAGGGGCTGTGCTCTTGTGATAAGACGCCCCCTCCTATCAGCTTTCACAGCAGCCAGTGCTTATAACATAGAGCTGTGTTAAAGTGTGTGTGTGTGTGTGTGTGTGTGTATCACTGTTTTTGCTTTAACCACATCATGTGCTTATTTCTTTATAAACCACATAATGGTTAATTAAGTTTTATTTTTGTTTAGCTGTTTCCATCTTTTCCCACAGTTCTGCAATAATGAAATGTAAGTCCTCAAACACGCTTGTTAAACAAGGTGCTAATGTTTGATGATTTAACATTTAAGTTGTTTTCAAGCTAACAGCTTTGCGGTGGCAACCACTGCATTTAAGATTGAAAAAAGAAGACTTTAGACACACCACAGTGACAGAAATCGTACCCCTTTTTAAAAGCTGCCTGGTAATAAGGAAACATAATCCATTTGCACAATGCTTGTGAAGGAAATTCAGAGTCCAGCATAATTGAAGTAATTTGACAACCCTATTTTCAAATTAAATTTGCTTCTTTTTAATGCATGAGACTTGAGCTGTTGCTGAATGGGGTCTGTGTTTAAATAAGTTTGCCCTGCAGCTTGATGGATGTATGGAATAGTTATTAGATTGTTGAAAGCAGGGCCAGTGAGTGGCATCTCTTGTGTTAAATTGAACGCTTCCCCTAGAGACTAATTTTGGCCTTTTGTGTAAACTTTCAATGTGAAAGATGTACAGTAGGGAAAATAGTATTATGAATGGCTTTTTAGTGTTGTTGTGCTTCAAATGTTTTGATTTTAATCTGTCATGGCTTGCCACAGTTGTTGGATAAACTGCAGTAAAAATACTTGTTTATCCCAAAACATAACATCTCAACAAGAACTGATTTTAACCCCTTTGAACCACGTCACTTTATCACAAAGACGTATGACAGCAATAAGTTGCTGTTTTGGCCTTAGCTGGTGATTTTTAAGTAATGTTTTCCTTTCATCGTTACACCAAGAGACCATCTCAGGATGTCAAATACTTCTGAATGATCACTTCCCTTCCTTCATGACTCAAGTCTTTCCCTCAAAAAAAGCTAACAAAAAAGAGATACTACACAGCTGTGGATATCAAACTGGTGGGTTGTAAATCAGAAAAGGGGGTTACTGGTGTGTTCTGACAGATTATCATGGACAACAGAGAGGAACCAAGGCTGAGAACAACTATTAATCATTGAAAGATTAGATATATAAATACACTGGCTTTTCAACCTTTAATAGCAAATATATACTTTTATGTCCTTATCTTTGATTTTTTAAAATCAAAGACCAATTGAACTCCACAGTTTTTCAGAGCGAATTCATTAATCACTTGGCAGGATTTAGCCAAATTAGGAAGATACCAACACAGACAGATCAAAAAGAAAAAATGTCACAGTGTGCTCAGAAGTGCAAAAAATGTTATTAGCAACAAAGGTGCTCATTGGTGGAGAGTCTTTATTTCAGAGGCTGGTTCATCATAGAAACACAAATTTAGCACTGGAGTCTATTACTTCATTTAATTTAGGATTTACTTTGACTTTTAATGATTTATATAGGACTCATGTAAAAATATTCACCCCCTTGGGTGGTGTTTCCACACTGTATATTTTGGCATACCAAAATATGCCAAATATAATTCAGACTAAACCTCAGACTATATATACACAGGCTCACTGTCAGCAAAAATAAACACATATTCTACAAAACACGATTATTTCATAATTTAAACGATTCGCCTTTGAAAACATGACACCCTTGACACCCTTTTAAAACCTCTTCATAAACTCAAATGATCACATACACAATTTAGCTATTAATAGGCCTAAACAGTATGTTAATTTTACAACATCATTTTGGTTTACTTTAGTATGATAAACAATTTCTCCTGCACCTCATATTCCACATACAATCAGGGCCCTGAAGCAGAACCAGTTAAGAATCGCTGCAGTATACAGCACCAGTCAGTAACTGATAGATTTCCCTTCCCGGTTATCTACTTGTTCTGAATACAACTCATCGTGTTGCGCCTGCACCCTCCCGCCGGACTGCCCGAGGCCAACAGCAGCAGAAACCAATTAGCAGACACGTCCATTAATTGTGCCTCGGAGAGCAGCACATCAACTTGGCTTCATAAAGCAGGAGAAACCGGCACAGCAATCTGTCACTTTAATCAAGTTTTTAGCGACTGGTACGGTGTTCATGATCTGCTCAATCAAGACGTCACAGCCTATTTGTGCGCTGACCCCCTCCGCCCCCGACCGATCCTTCTCCTGTTCTTCCAAACGACTGTCCGCAGGAAAATGAGAGTATTCATCAGAGTTCCCGTGAGGATGTAGCCGCTCCAGTGACTTAGAAGTTTTTCCTGCAGCTGACAGAAGCGGTGCCGCACCCCGATTTGTTTCTTTTCGATGCCACGGGGCCACGGCTGCTTGTTACAGAACCTGCTCAGCGAATGACCGGAAGAAAACCGCCCTCACTGGGTCTTTACTACAGAAATCTAGGCAAATGAATTCAGAAAACAGCAGAGTGGGTGGACACAAGAAAGCGAGAGGGTGTTGAGCAGGCGATTAATCTCGCCCGATTCTCAGAGACCTGTGAAAGGTAAATAAGTCCATTTTCTCCCCTGATGACTAATGAAGTATTGTGGTTACGATCAATTTCTCACTTACAGGCCTCTCCAATACAGGTACCATTGAAAACATCATAGTCTGAAGTGTTCATTAAAAACCAAAATGAAATATATACTTGTATTATCATGACGTTAAAAAAAGTCAATCACAGTTTTAGATTAAGAACACCTTTAAACACACCATTGAACTCATCCACCTTTCGACTGTACTTCCAGCCAACTAATAATCCCACTAGGAATGTAGAGATTTTAGCTTTAATAAAACTGGGATTTGTATTGTTAAAAACAGAGACAATGTTCTGTGACATTACATTTATTCTTGCGTACAGGGAGTGAGTTCTCCAGGCAGCAGATGTGATCAAATTTAGTGTAGTTGCAATGAAGGGGCGTTAACTTTAATGGTGCTGACACACACACACACACTCAATGGGGTTTATGTGCAAAGGCAGGACAGTGTGTAATAATCAGACAAGATTTCAATAGACCAGAACATCAGCCATCTCAAAGGAAAGCAATATGAATAGTGATTTAACTTTACATCACAATGGGAATTCAATATGTGGTAGCTGTTGTGTACATGTGCCTGTATCATTATATTTTTGCTTCATCTTAAACATATCAGTGCAGAGGTACTAATTTATCTGAATTGATCATTTTCAAGATTGCTTGACCACTTGTATTGATTCTGCAACAGCCACCAGCAGTTTATGTCCCCGTATGAGACACATTTTTCCTCTTATAAAAAGCAATTTATAGAACAGAATACTGACACCCTCTTCCCTCTTGTCCCTGTTCATTTCCTGTTTATCAATGATAAGTACTTGTGGGAAACAAAGGGAACAAATTCATGTTTTTCCTGTCTCTGTCCATCTTAACGATTATAAATGACTCTTATTATTCATTTTGCCATGTGTGTTGACTGCATTTATCATGATGCCTGTGGAGCGACATAACCACAACACAACAAGCTCTTCCTTTGAGTGCAAATCTACCCATAATTGCTGGACTCCTTGGTATTGTGTCGTTTCCATGGCAATTAAGGTTTCAGATTAGGCAATGGATTAGGGCTGGATTATGTGAGGATTACGATGGATGATCGCAGCAGTCAAAACAAGTTAATTACACTCCTCATCCCCACATTTCAATCAATTCTTATAAACATAGAAAACTCAATAGTGCTCTCTAGTGGAGCCCTTCAGAAGTGAACGCCACACACGTCACGAAATCTTCCACGTCACATTTAGGCTAAATATTTAAAATCATGAAACACGAAACGAACCGTGAAATGTCTTTTGCACTAAGGCTGTGTAATAATATTAAATGTATTAATACTGGCATATAAAGGGGGGCTGAAAAAATTACAACACCAAATATCAGATGTGTTTTCATTATGTCCAATAAAGGCCCAGATAAAATGCTTCGTTGCACTGTGGTATTATTGTTAGACTTGTTCCATCATATCATGGAATTTGTGTTTCATTCTAATATGCAATATACAATGTATAGAAAAGATGTATAGGTGAAAATTCTTGCCAAGCTTCTAAACTCTTGAAATCTGAACATTAGTTTACACTGCAAGCACAACTACGCAACATGCAAACAAGATCTTTAACAATACGTTTAATAAAGGGGAACGGTGTCAATTTTCCAACTTCTGTGTATGTTGGTGTAAGGTACAAGATACGATTTTATGTTTAACAGTAACAGAGCAATATCAGAGTCATTTTAACACATCTAAAACAGCGTTCAGATCAAACGCCTATCACACAGGTGTGAGTTGTTGCACAGGTGCGACGGTCGCGTGCAGGTGCACAACACCTGCCAGTCCAGCGAGCTCACCTGTTCAACGCGAGGATCTGCGGAACGTTTATTCAGTAAAACTGAAGGTGTAACGCCATCTGGCTAGATTATTTCCCCGCATCTCATGCGCTAATCATGGGAAATAGTTCTGGCAAAGTTTTACCTGAGTCTCCAAAAGGTGGATATTTCTGTCCGCTCAAATCTGTGGTGTGCTTCAGGAAGCAAGAGACGTTTGAGGAGTTTAAATCGAAACATCGAGATTGCCTTTGGGGTTGGAAAAGAGATCCGAGAGCATCTAAAGGAGAAGACTTCAAAGTGAAAGAATCCGTTCATTTAGAGGAGAGGACGAAAAATCCCAACCCCAAGTTTCGGGCAAAGTTTGACCCACGTGTCACAGCAAGGTACTGGCGTTCCCTTTGCATACTACAATACTTTTGTAGGCTATCTGTGCAGCGTATTTCTTCTATTGTTTGTCAAGTTCATCGTTTTTATTTCTACTGACAAAAATAAATGTAATAAAATGAAATGTTTTTGTGAAAAGTGCTTTGAGAAAGGCTTCTGTTTCGGGCATAAAAAATAACAAGTTTCTTGTTGGCATCACGTTGTTAATAAGTTTCACTGTTTAGACGGTCGCATTTAACTTAAGTGTCACTTAAAAGAGAAGCTATTGTTGCGCTCATGCCAAACTTATTCATTTTGTGAATAATGTTATGTTCTGTTTCGTTTGTGTCCACAGTTTAAATTGAAAAGAGGGAAAAAAAGATCAAGTACTGTTAATATTTGAAGTTTATTAACAAATGGTTGTCTTAAACTACAAATATATTTGCATTGAATGTTCTTGCATAAATGTATTTACATAAAAATGAACTATTTATATACCATCAAGGCATAGAACCATAAAATGTTCAACCTATCATTGAATTCGGTCCATATGCAATAATAGAATGTCCCACTTGCCTGTCTTGCACATAGTGGAGAGAAGTGGCTTGTTGCGAGGGCTCTAAAGAGAGGGTGGGATCTTTTGTTTTTGAAGATATTGCTAGCCTCTCCAGAATTGCCAAGCCTACCTGTAAGAATGTCTTACTGTCCTGAAAGTTTTTAGCATTTTAATTGGATTTAATTAAATTACCAAACATGTCTGATCGGTTAAAGATGTCTGTTGTAATTAAATGCTTTACATTTATTAGTTGATCAATATAATGTAATGTAAGCTACTCTAACCAGACTAACAGTAATAATGAAATTTAATTTATGAAATGAACATAATGTGGTGTAATTTAATTTGATTTAACCAATTACTGCAGCACAATAATCTGAAACAAAGCAGGCACTTCAGGTTTTATGTTGTCTGTGTTCTAATATCTGTTCGCATGCTGTGCTGGTGACTTTTATAGGTATGACATTAAAGCTCTGATTGGCCGTGGCAGCTTCAGTCGCGTGGTTCGTGTTGAGCACAGGCGCACACGCCAACCCTTTGCCATCAAGCTTTTGGAGGTCAAAGGTCACAATACTTGTCAGACAGAGCTTGGAGTCCTACGTCGGGTCAACCACACTAACGTTATCCACCTGGCTGAGGTGTTTGAAACACCACATCGTGTCTATCTCGTACTTGAGCTGGCCACTGGAGGAGAGCTCCTAGAACGTGTGGTTGCCCAAGGCACCTTCAGGGAGCGGGATGCCACCAGGGCCTTGAGGATGGTGGCCAACGGGCTGCGCTACCTTCATGCACTAGGAATCATTCACAGGGACCTTAAACCAGAGAACCTGCTGTACTACCACCCAGGTCAAGACTCACGGTTGATCATAACCGACTTTGGGCTTGCCTGCTGGGACAAGAGCACAGCAAGGAGAAAAGATATGCAGATCTGCAAAGACAATGTCAAATCAGAGAGTGCAACTGATGCTTTTAGCAGTTCTCTAAGTGCTAGTGAAACTAAGGACAGTGTTACTTCAGATGATCAAATGACTGCAAATATTAGTCAAGGGGCTGTAGTAGTAGACAAAACTAAGAAGAAACCACAAACAAGCTCTTCTGAAATTCAAAAGACCAGTCCATTGCTTCGAGAAGCAGATGATGCAGGTGACACAAAACGTGACATAGACTTTCACAACTGTATTGACCCATTCTGTAATGCTATTGGTGAAAGTAGGGATTGGGCCCTTAGAACTCTATGTGGCACACCAGAGTATTTAGCCCCTGAAATGGTGGCTAGGAAACCCTATAACAGTGCTGTGGATTTGTGGGCACTGGGGGTCATCACTTACATCCTGCTGAGTGGCTCCTTGCCCTTTGACCAGAACAGTCGACCACGCCTCCTCAGGGCTATCCTCAGGGGCAACTACAGTTTCCATGGCAATGTAAGTATTATATGTTGTCTTTTAATAATATAATGTGTAATGTGTCTCTAGAGTGCAGAGAGAGAAAAATAACGTGGCATATGTCTAACATGCGTTCATCTTGTGTGATTTGTACTGAATTGCCAGGGAACAGATTGCCATTTACACTTAGTACATGCATCCAGTATATGCGTCACTTGACATGCGTCTCAAATGTGCCTCTTGTGACTGCCTTTGATTGGATTTTGTTGAAGGGAGAGTCTCAGATAATTTACCAACATGCTTCATTTGTGCAGTGACACTTAGATATTTTTATGTCCTGTCCAGTCCATGTAAATATGTAGATTTTCACATTTGTTGATTGGATTGTTGTTGACCTTGATGCAGTGATTATGTGTTTGTTGAGCAAACGGTGCTCTTTGATGCTCTGGGATACATTAGCGTTTAAGGTCACTTGCACATTAGCAGAACTCAATCAAGGGGTTCAATCAGGGCTCACATGGGGCCTTAACAAACTTCCAAGGGGGCCTCAAGATGACTTAAAATAAGCTAAACACATTTGCATTTACCAAACACTTATCAAAAGTGGCTTACAAAGACTTAAAATTCAAAGTCAAGTTATATCTTATTGTTTGGTTGTTATAATAATAAACATTTGTCTTTCTAGTTATGTCAAAGTCTAGAACATTTTGTTGGGTCGAATCTTCAAATGTTGTTGTGGACATTGAAGGCCTTGAAGGACATTGGAGGCCAGATGGATATCCACTGATCTGAGAGAGTGTTTGATGAATAGGAATGTTTAGGATCAGCAGTGCCCAGACACCTGAAGTGAACCAGCAGAAGGCTTAAAACACTCAGCGTTCAACATTCAAGCGTAAATCAAAGGGTGGGTGTGTGGGGGGTTAAATCTGGTCACCTGTGTAAACAGCCACTAGCTATCTGACAGATGTGTTGCCCACCCAGTGTGTGTGTGTGTGTGTGTGTGTGTGTGTGTCTACGAGGCTTTTATCACCTTTAAACTGCAAACACACACAAGCTCTCACACATTTTTATCACCTCCAGTGTTTAGAGGCATGAAATTATAGGTGCAATACAATGCCAAAAATTGCTGTACTCTTCCAGAGGAAAAAAACGTTAGCCATGAATTATAATCACGCTGCTCTAAGACACTAATCAAGTTCATGGTGAAATTATTCTTTTTTTTTTTGTCTGGACACGTTATACTGAGTCACAATATAATTGGGGATTGTGGAGCAGGAGTAATAATAAGTGGGTTAATATCTGCTAATGCCTTGAATAACACCCTGAATACTTCATTTTTGCTAGTGCTGGGCTTTTTACAACTTTCTTAACCCCTATGTTGTCTTACAGAGTTTGTGATAAATGATGGTTGTTTTTCATGCTAAATAGTTATAAGGATTGAGATTAAATTTAGCTGCAACAAATCTCCTTTCCGTAATGTATTTTGAACAATACTTGTATGTGTGTTATCTGTACAAGCATAACAATTACTACATTCAAATTGGAATTTATACAAACGAATGAACGTTGTGCAACACAATCATAAATCGTTTTATTTACAATTACACTTATTAAATCAATTTAAATGAAATGATTAGTAAAACTAATACAAATTTAGGCATATCAGATCACTCAAGAATACAGCACAACAAAAGTTGATGAAGAACTAAAATGTATAAATGGAACATTTCTCATTAGTTTATTCAATCTGTATTTGTATCTTGTGATTTTGAAAGCCATTGCATGGGGTACAATTATAAAGGAGTCATCCTTCAGTTATAGGTTAAACACACACACAGAGAACAATCCAGATTTCTGCAGACACTTTGAAGCAACTTCCAATAAATTTAAGGGTATACATTGTTTTAGTACTTGTGCTCCCTGGGATCAAACCCAAAACCTTTGCACTGCTAACGCAATGCTCTACCAGTTGAGCTACAGAAATCTAAGCACATGACTCCACAGGACAGATTGATAGATTGAACTGTGAAGACCAGAGTTAGTCATTCGGCTCCCGCTGTTTTATTGATGTCAGATTTTCCTCTCTTTTCCTTCCTGAAATTGGTGATCTTTTTTTTCAGTTAAGACCATGGCATCACTAATGGACTTTGCCTGTCACACACTCTTCTGTGTGTGTGTGTGTTTAAATGAAACCTGCTCCTTTAAATTTTATTCGTCAGCAGCCGCCTTGCAATTGTCAGTTTCATGGCTGATTACTTAATATTTTTGTTTTACTGTACCGGTATACATACATATCCACTTCCACTCCATATTTCTAGGATCGCAGAAAAAAACATTTTTAGAAACTTAAGTTGGCATCATTTAAAATATTAATAATATTTTTGTTACTGCACTTTATTTTCATGTAAAATACCATTTGGTCATTTTTGTCAGGTTCTGTAAGATCTCATGGCTTTTTATTTATTTGTTCAAGAAGATCTTGATGTAAGAATTTGAAGTTTTCAGGTTATTGAAGCACCAGTACATGGATGTTCTAACTGGAACCTTTAGAAGCACAGACTTATTCTTGCATTATTTTTGTTGTTTTCCTGTCTGCGACACTGCAAACCGCTTTGAATGCTTCTCTGATACTGGATGTTCATTAACTCTTTCAAATTAGTGACGAGTAACAAACCGATTGAAATCCACTGACATTTATTGACTAATGTTCTCGCATTCAGGCGCCGGTGAGGCGAAAATGCCACGTTCTGTGTCTAATGCAGTTTAAGAGGGAGAAGTGTTTGTAGTGTAGGTCAGATGGTCGCTGGCCCAACCTTCATTCAGCCGGTATCTGTTTGTGTACCCGCTGACATTTACAGCTGTAGTTCTGCCGTGTTACTGGAATCAGTCATGAGTTAATGCTCAACACAGACTGAATTCAAAATCTGAAATGAATGGAAATATGTCTACTGTGTCAAACAGGACACGGGTCGCTGCTATAGGTAATAGAAGTTGTTGAGGTGTATTACCAAGTTAAGTTACTGATTAAGGGGGAGGGTGATTGGCTATCACTATCTTTTGTGATAGCCAATCACAGAAGATGTCTTGTACATTATACAAGTCTTAAATGAAAACTAGTGGGATCGGCTTGTTTAATTTAAAGGGCCACAGAGAGGGTGGAAAAACGTCTTGGAAAACAAATTTACATCTGGTTTTGGTAATTGGCATAAGTGAATGCACAGTGGCCCACAAATGTATTTGGATTCCAAGCCTACAAGTTATCATGTATTTTATTAACAAATAATACTACACATTTTCTCAGAATTATGCTTGTGTGCATGTTATTTTAGTATATGTATTTTCCCTCACACAGACATATTAAACATAAAATAAAAAAGCCTAAAAAAAAACTCAAACTCCCTTGAATTCATGTTTTGTTATACATGAAAATGCATCCAAAAAGTTAAAGTGTGGATTAAATGTTCAAATACATTTTGGGGACCACTGAAAGTCATAGAATAAGATCACTGTGAAAATATTTAATAATAACAAAATCTTTCTCTCTCAGCCATGGAATTCTGTATCTACATTGGCCAAAAGTTTCATTGATCGTCTGTTGACCTTTGACCCTGAGGACCGAATGACTGCAGAAGAAGCTCTGAAACATCCTTGGCTGGTCAGCATGGCAGCTAGTTCCTCTAACAAGAACCTGCACCGGTCCATATCCAGAAACCTCCAGCAGAGGACATCACGCGCCTCCTCTAGGTCGGGCTCACGCTTGGCGATGATGTCAGAGTCTCGGCCGGTGTCTGATCCGCGGTCAGGGCTCGGCAACAGATCACAGTGCAGTTTGAAGATCAATACCTAAATCACAAAATATTACGTTAATCTGAAAGGTCATGCTTAATGCTTTCTGCTTTATAGACAAATATATATTTTGTCTACCTATGGAATTTTAAAATTATTAAATACACGTGAGAAAAACAGCAGTCGACATAAATATAGGAACATTAATTCTGAACTCTTGACTGGTGGTGCAGAAATACAGCCTTGTGTTTATCTATAGTATGTGCTTGTTGTATTAATTGTTTAAGAACTTCAGTACATTTGTCATTGGTGGTCTGCACAGAGACCCTGTAAAACACAGAGATGTTTTACAGTCTGCTCTATAAAAGAAAACCACAGGTCAGCACCTCAGGTTTGCTCTCTTACATTCAGTGCTTCAGTATTCAGTATACACATTTTGCACCGCTAAAGAAATGCACACCACATTTTTCAGAACGTATCAATCATCTTTTGTGATCTTCGTATTGTTGTTGACTGATTGTGTTACTCTGTTAAACTTGATAAGTATAAGTGAGTTCAATAAACTTGTCAATACACCTCATCATATTTTTTGTTTGTTTTCCATTGTGACAGTGATCTTTGGTTCATTGGCAGCTACCGTCATCATGGAAGAGTTGTTCAGCCTGGAAAACTGTCTGTATATTAAAAGCCAGTTCTGTTGTAGGTTAGACTCTTTTCCTTTATCGGGTGTCTGATTTCAAATTCAAAGTGGGGATCTAGAAAATAAGAAAAGATTGCCCTCTACTGAAGCATTATTTAGTTGCCTGGAATACATTGTGCTTTGTTTTTACATTAATATTGCACAATGTTGAGTAATATATCTAAATGATTGTTTATTTATGGTTCGTAGGACCTGAACACAGTTTGTTTTAATTTACCTGCCACATCGAATGTTTACACTGATATAAACCTATTGTAAACAACAGTTGCATCCTATAAGGACCACATTACAGCTTAATATTTACTGTGCAAGAAATAGCAGGCAGTGTATAATGTGTAATATACAGTACGCACTGTGTAGAGACCTGAAGTGTGCTATATATATGATTCAGCCCTTTAAACCCATAGAGTCTGACGACACTCAACATCTTTCACAAAATTCCCACTTTGGAAAACTATGTAAAAATTAGTGAAAAGGCTATTACTAAAAATATAACTAAGCAGGTACCTAAAGGTTCACAAGTTCCCTCAAGTTGGTCAATAAACTCTTCCCATTGTGTCTTAGAGCAACACATATTTTTGTCCTTTATTCACCTTTGTTAATCTAAAAATATGGTTAAATGGTAATAATTATTATTGTATGCATATGATGTAGCATTGCAGTCCAAAATGTAATGTATACAGCAATACACAGGTATGAGCTGTCTAGATATTCTGTTGGATATGATAAGCCTCGGTGACTGTGTTAGGATTTATGAGGGCTCTAAAGCAGTAAATGGTTGTGTTTGCCCTTTGCCAGACTAGACTCAAGAATTATGGCTTGCTGGTTCCAGTTCTTTATTTCAACTCTGGTTAAAACAGCGCCACCTGGTGCTTATATCGCATTGGGATTTTTAGTTAATGTCTGTTAGCTTTAAAGTTTAAAACTTCTTAGTCTTTTTCCACAAACAAAATGAAAGACAATTGTGTTTGTAACATGCCTGTCTATATTTGTTTTAGCTTTACCTCCTTGAAATGTGTTTTTGCAGGGGCTAATATCATGAAAAACCATGACACGAAGGCAAGTAAAACGTAGCGGGTGTTCGTACTTTTGACCACTAGGTGGCGTATGAAGCTACACCTTTTAAATCATGTGATCTTGAACTGCTCTGTGTCTCGGCAAGAAATGCAGGAAGCGTCTGCAGCTGTTTGTGTAAACTATGACAGCTAAAATAGTGTAACTATAAAGCATGAAATGACAAACGTTTTTTATGATCGAAATATTGAACCTAATAGCACTTTAATATTTCCACATACAATAACTGTAGCATAATGTGTCGACTACCTATCGGATTGTGAGCATGACCTCAGTGAGCAGAGCATTATTTTCCCCATCCTGCAATAAAACAACAACCATTTGTTTCAAGATCAAGTGAATTGAAAAAAAACAGGCAGCGTTCCTACCCGGTTATACATGGAGGAGACATGGAGAGTGTTTGGAAGGGAGTAAATGTCCCCAGGGAGGGTGTTTCATAACACAAAAGCTCTTACTGTAAGCAAGAGAATCAGATACAGCTACAGGTTTATACTGAATTAAAATTGTGATCTTATTATATATGACAGCACTGTACTCTTTTTGTCTGTATATGTTCATACAAGAAAACTATGCAAGATATATGGGTGTATATACATAGTGTAATTGTATAGACACTATTTCTATAGTCTCTGCTTTAATGATGGCATTCATTTGACGTCGATTATTACAAATGACTGATTTAATATTCACACTGCTGAAATTACATTAAATGACAGTCTACTATAGGTCTGTGCTTTAACAAATATTATAGGTTACTGAGATCACAATGAGCACCTTTCAGTCTCACTTTTAATAAAATACATTTGTTATTATAGCAAGTCTGTGCTAAAAGACCCCATTGCTTCAACACACAGACACACACATACTGACTTGGTCAGTAACTCATATGGAAACAGAACATACACACAACTATTAAAATGTGTCATATGTGCAGGTAAATGTAGACAAATGTGTACAACTGGAGGCTGGAGTGGTAGTTTGCAGGTAAAGAGCCATTAAAAGCTGTGACTGCATGTTGGGACAAGCCATGCATGATCTCACATTACAGTTGACTCATCTATCTACTAGCTGCTTGCTGACTGAAACACTTTACACCTTCATAGCAACCAGTAAGTGGTCAAAATAAATATTTACAGTTAAATATGATATAAAATAAATATGATAGGATGTACTACTCGCTTGTCAAACTGTATTTGCATGCTTCCACTCACTATTGGAGGAGGCGTGGCTTTAGAGAGCCCTCTGAAGGGAGGGGGAATCTTATGCTTTGAAAGCAAGCTTGTCTTCAAAATGTCCAACTATACCTTTAAACTGGATTCTGTAAGCCACGCCCCTCTGTGGGCCTTCTCTCAAGAGTTCTACGAACCCGGTTGCTGTCCACAGGTGATCGGTGTCCCTCTCCAACCAATGAAGACGCAAAATGGATTAACCCTTTATCGGCCAGGTTAGATATTTGTACGAATCTGTATTGAGCTGGATTGAATCGTAAAACAAACGCCTGCTTGATAGTTTTGCCAGCAAAGCAGAGTTTAGTTTAAATAAAGAGAAAGCGCTATTAATCGGCGTGCGATCGTTGATATTTACGCACGGATTGCTACATGATCTCATATATGAAGTTGGATTTACTCCACGACGGTTCTGCTGCGGTTCTAATGACCCAGATCCCTTAACCAAAGATGAACATTTCAGAGTTGGACATGCGATTGGTGTGTGTCCTGCGTATCGAGCTGCCCATTCCCGGGTTTTGGAAATCTTCGGACAGTAGTCTTGAAATGTTTAAAATGATTTGTCACCATCCACCCTGGTGGTTAAACGGGTAAGTTACGTTTATTTAACCCAATACTTTTATGGGCAACTTTTTTATCAGTGGATTGAGACGTTATAAAATGCCAATGCCAGATTATGTCGATCCTTGTTTGGTTAAGAACTATTGTGATGTAAATAATCCGGGAAGACGAAATGAAATCTAACGGTGGCCTGTGGCGTTTCTGTCTTTATTTTCTGTTTAATATTAAAAACAAATCTATATATTTAACAGAAGAGATTTAGTATTTGGTTAAACGCATTACGTGGCACCTGTTTGAACTTATTGAAATGCATTTAATCTTATTTTAAACATGAACTTTAAATAAGGCTTGTTCACGTCAGTGCTGTTCCCTTGTCCGGACCTCTGGGGTTGAACGCACAAACAGATTGTACTTTATACAGACAAAATAAAATAAACATTGGTCAGTTTTCTTGCGTATGTGTAAATAAATTTACAGATTGAATTGATTCTTTGTATTTCTGAATATTCATTGCGGACGTGTTTAAATGAACGTCTCGTTTAGTTTTTTTTACACGCAAGTGATCTTGTCCCTTCGCGACAGTACCAAACGGCTTTAATGTCACATTGTTTGGAGATATGCATTAATATTTCACAGTATATTAAAGGATTACGATTAGAGGACCTGAAATACTCTAAATTGTTAGAGCAGTAGTTTAGACGCCATGAACATGATCTGTATCCTCCTTCCCCGAAGAGTCAGCCAGTAATTATAAGGTTTAATAATATAAAAGGCACAGGGCTGGACAGTGTGGTGCCTCCACTAACCCCAGTGTGTTATCATGTGTGATCATGTCCCCTTTTGAGGGCATAAAACACGATTGACGTCTCAGCCCAGATACATGATCTCATTTCGGCTAACACAGTGACCGTCTGAGAGGCGGAGCCTAAGTTTTTGATACGTTATGTTAATACAACCCATCCCAAGATAGATACAATGTATAATACGTGCATATTTGTATATAACGTTTATTTGCATATATAGCATTTAGTAGCATATTTCAATTATGCAGTATATCCTCATAAACAGTGGAGTCCAAGAGACTATGTGATATATGCAGTGGCATAATGTGGTATATGAAAAAGATTGTTTTCCTGGGTGTTATTTAAATACCCAATGTGTTAATTGTGTTAAATACTTAATATTCAGAGATAAATCAACAGTACGTTGCTTTATTTCAGCTGGAGCTTAGTTTTTGTGGTGGGTTTTGGCATGAATGTGATCCTGTTACACTGTAATTCCAGAAGTTGTTTATGGCAATTACTACAACAAAAGACTTAACTGATTATTAAACTGGATCTCAGGACTAAGTATTAAACAAAAGTACTTTAACATGTTTATAGACCAAACGGAGAGAGAGTTTGAGGAAGTAGGCCTACGTCTGTTTTTGTTCAGGGCATGTCCTCTACAGAAGGCTTTTCTGTTCATAATGCCACAGTTCAGCAAGATACTTTCAGAGTATGCTAAGTTTTACTGTGGCATTATTATAACAATTGAAAGTAACATTTTAAAACACTATGCAGGGCATTAGATCGGCCAATAGGTATAATGTAGTGTGAGTAAATACAAAAAATGTCCAAATGCAATAATAGAGCAATAAATAGTTGTTGCGAATATTAAAAAAATATGTATTGCAGTTGACTTGCTTAAAACCACTCTGTTAACTGGCAAACTTAAAAATCTTACTACTTGCTATAGAGTTTTTTTCTTTTTCACTTTTTCCTCACCAGGCACAAAATGAATATGAAATCGTGTTTAAACATGACCCATTAAAACATAAACCAAAACACTGCACTGCTAAAATCCTACTTAATAAAACAAAATCACTGTTAACATAAGTTAAAGAAAGAGGCTGTGTGATCATTTATATCAACATTAGTATTTAACATAAAATTGCATGTTATATTTTGTTTAAATAACTTTGCTGTTTGTTATCTTTTAGCTATTATGTTTTATTTTAATAATAAACACTTAATTTCCTAATATTAGAAAGCATTAACAAAATCATTAACTAATTGATTTGCAACCAATAGGATTGTTTTTGTAAAAGAGAATGATGATAACTCAAATTCTGAGAAAGTACCACGGTAATAACGTGCAATTTGATGGCTTGGCGTATAATTGTAAACTTAATAGATCGGCGACAAAGGGGAACTTTATTTGTGCTTGTTTTCGTTGTACCAGGAGAGGGTGCTGTATACCAACACAAGAATTGATTTATACTAACGCATTGGTTTGCAGAAGTAATTGTCAAAGTAGTTTCTTTTACAGTTATTGTGACGTTAACCAAATCATCACTTTAACATAAGAACCATTTTCTCCAATCTGCGCAGTAGGATAACATATCATTTCTAACTACATGCTATACAGTTTATTTATCATTATGGCATGCAGTTACTAATAGACATAGATTTAAACTTGTTACAATTATCATTAGACAGAAATTGATATTTTTTTTGTAGGAGTCTTTTTTCTTTTAAGGCATTACCATATCAGTGCTGGATTTGCATGTGCGTATGGAAGTGTTTTGTATTTAAAAGCATAATGCATTAGCGCATATATTGCGAGCGCGCTCTCAAGAGCTGTGCGGAACCAACAGCGGCGCGTTCACGCGAGTGTGCGCAGGTTCATACCCTGTTAAACATTATATTCTCAAAATATAAGAAAAAAATGAAGTGACTTTAAAAAGTAAAACATTTCCCCACCTTGTCTGAAACTGAAACTTCTTGTTTAAAAATCTTAAATTAAGTATTTCACTACTGATTGTAATCTTAAAGAAAACAACGTTTTACTCTAAATTTAATACAATAACAAATATGTAGATGTTGTTTTATTACGCCTATATTATTAAGAGATTCTTCGCAAGTTGATATGGTCGGAAAGAAACAAAATGTTAAATTATTTTTCACAGTTGCGCTGGTATGAGATGGCAAGTTGGTAAAGCAAAGGGTCGTTTATTTACCAAAAAGATTATCTATCCAGTCATTATCCAGTGTATCGATTATATTTTATTATATTGATTATAATGTTTTTTTCCGTTATAATCTGTAAATGCGATATTGTGAAGTAAAACGTAATGAATTATTGCATATTCAAAAGATTATGGAGTGTATAATCTTTGGTAAATAGTGAAGTGAAATTTAATGTTTTAATTCACAATCAGACAATTTTATCCTAAGATGGTGTGCGCGTTCACGTGAGTGCGAGCGCGTAAGGGAGGAGGGACGCGAGGACGCGCTTGAGGGGAGCTGAAGAGTTTAATGTCCGCCATGTTGTGAATGGCGCACTGAGGCAGCGAGAGAGATAGAGAAAAAAAACATACACACACCCGCCTCTGCTTTTCCTCGCTGGATCTATACTCTACCATCATTTTTTCCTCTTCCTTCCACTCCATCCACCCTCCTCCATGAGATCTGAGGCGGTTTTACGGGTGATTGTGAGGGGATCGGACAGATTTATACAGTAAAATGAGTAAACTGTCGTTCAGGGCGCGGGCGCTGGACGCTCTAAAGCCGTTGCCCGTCTTTCGATGCGAGGATCTACCCGACCTGCACGAGTATGTGTCCATCAACCGCGCAGTGCCGCAGATGCCCACTGGTATGGAGAAGGACGAGGAATCGGTACGGTTTGACCATGCAAACGCGATATAAATATGTTTTACTGTACATATACGCAGGTTTGGATGCAACAAAATGGCCGCCCCTAGCGTGCGGCGTTTGACACGGTGTTTAAGAGACGCCTTAAAGAGTTCGATGAATTGAACGGCTGTTGGATGATGTTGGATGTTTTTACTGGGTATTTGTGGTGTAAAAGTCGGGTTGTATCTAGTTGTTTAGGCGCAAATCTTGCAGCAAAACACAAAGGAGTCATGTGACCGTGGAGGGACCGACATTTTGTTGGATTTTTCCCTCTCTTACGCGCCCGCACTGGAGCTTAACGACCACTAGAGGGAGAAAGTAACGGCCAACCGTCTTACTGATATAAAGATATTTTCCAGGCCTGGACAAGCCATAAAAACGTAAACTTGATTTGTTTTATTGTTTCTTGGGCACAGAATTATTAACATTTAGTATACCATTATTTCTAAATTGTTTATTCTTAAAAGCTGTATATTAGCATCGCAAAGGTTGTAGGTTCAAGTCCCAGGAAACACAAAAATTGATAATGTTGTTTTTTGTAAATGCACTAAAAATTAAATGTTAAAGTGCATTCAAAATGTTTAGGTTTTTGTGCATACACAAAATAATTTTCACATCAAATTCAAGCGTCTATTTGGTGATTTTTCTGTGTTTTATGTGTAAAACAATGTTACAGTTTTCTGAAAATTTGGCATTACCTGGGGACCTTACAATTATGATTTTTCAAGGCCAGAAACTCAAGTTCTTCCATATAGTTGGTTTATTATAGTTGTACATGTGTCTATAACATTTTGATACAATTTTAATCTACATGTAGTTTCTATAAAGAAAGGTTGTAAAGGCTCAGTAATCACAGATAACTGTAATAGACATGGATATTTGTTGGTCTGGGGTCATGGTAAGTGATGCTGAGCTTGAGGCCCAGTGAGATGCAGCTGTTGTCTGTCTGTGTATGAGGGTTGTGGGGCCACCAGCATCAGCTTTCACACTGCATGAGCGTTTTTGTACTTTTTAGAATTGTTGATGGAAGTTTACGCTTTTTGGTATTTTCACACAGCAGGAAATAGGAACAATTTTAGAGGAACTAAATGTTTCTAGGAACTGCCAGTGACGGAAGTGTTCTAACTGACCAAACACATGCCATGAAATGGTATTTTATAGTACACAAAGCTAACGTTAGTGGCATTTTTCTGTTGCTTTTGTCTGCCTCAACATATAACATTGCAAGTTGTAACATTGCAAGTCCTAGTGTGTAGGACCCTTTTTGCTCTTTTAATCACAATTTATTTTAATCACATAGTACATTATGTCTCCATTATCACGAGACACAACAGAAAACAAAAATACGATTTGGATAACAAGGTCCTCCAGTTTTTGTTATTTAATGCTGTTCTGTCTGCTGATTTGTGTCGCTTCAGAGTTCCTAATAACGGTGCAAGTGAAACCACCCTGGAAAATGAACCAAGGGAGAATTTAGTTCTCAGGGGATCACCCTGGTTCCTATAACTTGGTTCCTAGTATTACCCAGCATAAAAGCAGCTAATGACAGATGTGTGTCAGGTGTCTATTGTGGGGTGGGGGGGGGGTGGGCAAAGAGAGGCAGATGTTTACCGTTTTAGCTATTATAGAGGAGGAGATGAACTTTTTCATGTTGTTTAAATCATACACTTTTCCAAGTAATTTTTTCTGAATTTTTGCTTGTCTAATAATAAACATTTCCATACTGGTTCTCTGTATTATCTCTCTAGCTTAGTGGTAATATGGATTATTCGTTAGACAATTGAAAACCAGATAGTTTGGTTTTGTTTTGTCATGCATTTTGTACAGTATTTGCTTGTTGAATGTGTGCAGCACAACTTTTTGACTGCAGGGCACGTTAATGTTTTCTAGTAGTTGCAAGATTGACAGTGTTGAAATTTTGACCTCATAACTTCAGGATACTTTTAAATATTTAACTGTCCTGTTGTTGTGTCCTTGTTTAATTGCAATGTTTCCCTGTGACCTTTTGAAATGTTTGGTACACAGATATCTGTGTACAGTTACTGTAGAAGCACAAGGGCCCAACAAAGGGGCCCCATTAAACCTGTCTTTACACTGAGCGTATGAGGGCTTGTCCCTTGTGAGTGTGGAGAAATGTCATAAATCCAGTATAATTGTTCAATTTGTTTTGTATGTCATTTCACTGTTGCTTGGCATTTGTATCCCTGAACAACCACTTTACTGGGTTTATTATCTTTAGAGACATGAGCTCAAAACAGTATCCTGGAGGTGAAACAAAGTTCAATCCTTTCATTTTGAACTTAATGGGAACTTTTCCTGACCCAAAATATCTCTGTAATTGCACTTTCATTAATGCACACTTTGATTTCTGGCATTTTCAAAGGTTACAGTGTAAATGATTTGTTATTATTGAGTTACTTTTAAACCATTGATTACAAGTGTCTAGAAATACAGTTTATCCAGCAGTCGCTACTTAAAATTCCTTTTAACCAAATTGGCATGAACCTTGTTAGTTTCATAAAATCTAAAGTGGTGCGCTAAAAAGATTTCTCTTAACGCATTTGGATGTTTAATTTCAGGGCTGCTGGTTACTGCTTTTATCACAGCCCTTGCACACAAATAAGGACCGGGTCCAGGTTAATTTGTTTATTTCATATCGTTTATACAAAGTCATGAAAACACTTATCCAAACAGTATAAGCACTCTAATTAGCCTTAAATTAAGAGGTGTATTTTCCTCTGTTGTGTGCATTTTTTATGAAAATCAGGGACTGTCACATCCTGTTAATGCGTGGCGGACCTTATCATTGAGAAATTGTCTGTTAACATGGCTGTTTGATGGGCTCCAGAAATTTCACCCATTAGTTAGAATTTGAGTCTATTGAGATTATTTATTGATGGAATTAATTTAGTTGTATTTTGACTTTTTCAAAAATGTATTTTTGAAGTGATCCTAATATTATTGTTTTGTAAGTATTATTTCCTTTAATTATGAAAATAATTACTTTAATTATGAAGGGAAGTCTCAGAATTACTAAAGCATCATGTTCGGTCAACAGGTTTGTTTAACATAGGAATAGCTTGGACACCATTTTTTGCACCTCTTTAACACTTTTTTTTTTTTTTTTTAACTGTTTCATGTGTGCCAGAGACTGTTTCCTGCATGTTTGTAGCTGGTAAAGCTGGTTTTCTTGCTGTTAACTGAAAAATTCTTAAACATGTTTAGCTATTCTTGTTTAAACTTGAATCACTTGTCTCGTGTTGTGCTTGCATTTCTTTATCTTTATGTAAAAGATGTCTTTATACTATCTTCATGCAACTTTGTGTATGGCATAAAAGTGAAGTGTAGTTTCTCTTTCAGTGATAATTTGAAGATTAAACTCCAATTGATGTAAGGTAGTCATTAGTGTGTAGTTAACATGACTATTTGTAAATTTCTTTATATATTCCAATATCTTTAGTGTTTGTTTCTTTTTGTACTGTTGGCTTAACTGTTTGTAATCGCTTTGGGCTTTTGAAAACTTGGAAAGAACCATGTGTTGCTGGAAACGGTGCCATCATTTGTTCTTCCCTGCCTTTGGTGAACGTTGGCTAGAAAGCCTGTTTTCCCAGAGGTGGCAATCTGGATGGTAGTCTAGGCTAGAGGTCATGGCAACTTTCCACACAAGTTCCCAGCAATTCCTGCACAAAATTTCATGTCTGGGAAATTGTTGCATATTAATAACATAATTTATTAAAACAGCAGTGCAGAATTGTGGGAAATTTCACTGATGCTGAAAGAGAGCATGTTTGTAGAACACACTTTAATTTGAATAGTAGTTACTGATCGTTTATGTTGTCTATAAATCAAGCTTTAACTTCTGGCTTAAAGGGATGGACCTTCCTTGAAAGACAACAATTAGTTTATAATTGTATCTTTTGATTGGGTCATTAATTTGTATCCTGTTTTCTGACCTTTTTCCAAGGTCTTGGAAATTTTGTGAAACGCATCACATTGTAGGGTTTTCATACTTGCTTTTTTTAAAGTATCACTGGTTTTTGACTGTGAATGATGTTAATGAACATCATGTTATGCACATGTTATGTGTATATTTGGAGCGTTGTATTGGTCAAACCTCACGGTTGATATGCCATTGTGTGTATATATACATTTAAAAGTTTATTTTAATGCAACCTTTAGGGTGTGTGTGTGTGCGTTTCTATAGTTTTGTACAGTTATACAGTTTTACTCTACATTGCATCAACCTCCTTGAATACAAGGTTCAGTCATGCATAATGTAGCAACTTACTGTGTGGTTTCTCTGTACTCAAAGGGTTTTTGGTTCTTGCTATGACTGTTTTGTTCTCTCTCACCTCATCTGGTAGTAATTATGATCCTGTGGGGTCAGTGATGAGGTCACCCTCCTCAGGCAGAGCATTTGCAATCTAAAGGTTATTCAGAGGACTTTGCCAAAGGAAGTCTGGCTTTTGTCTCCTTATAATTGCCTCCTTGCATAAGAGCCTTCAGTGAGAGCTTGCAGCGAAGTCACTCGAAGACTGAAGGACTTGATTCTAAAAGACTAATGAATATCTGTGCTTTTACAACAACTAGTTTAATCACTGGACCAATATATAAACGTGCTGCTATGACATCACTAACTTTATCTGATCTGAGTTTATTTAATATCAATGTTTTCAGGTTATTGTTTATTTATTTATCTGGCACCAAATGTAACTATGTAATTGTGCTCCTCGGGCACATAAACTTTATCGAGTTTGGCTGACGTACAAACAATTTTTTCAGTTATACTTTAAACTGATTTCAGGTTTTTGGTTCTCTGCAAATGTTTGTAATGTTGGGTAAACACTCTCTATCTTTAGTTTTTAGGGGTAGATCTATGTTAGATGCAACTTGTGGTCTAAGTTTCTGTGAGGTGGTGCAAGTCTGTACATCAAAAGACCTCATTTTTTGGAAACGACAAAAAATGACTTTCTCACCCTGTCAACACTGAGCTGGAGTGTGGCTAATGATGTTAAATTTGCAAACATTTGTCTTTATAATCAGATTTTTATTATTCTAATTTGTATTTGTGGGTCATTACATTGTAAGAGATTTTTTGGGAATCTGTTAATGGCTGTACAGTGTATATATAAAACTACTTCATTAAACAACATTAATTAAAACGTAATTCACATATGAATTTCTCTGATTCATGTAACTGTAGCTCCATTTAAGAAAATGAACAAAATCTCCTGGTATTTATAAACTCAGTTTTCTAAAAATAAGCCCCTAGTACAGTTGAGTTACTGTACTACAGTTGACTTCTGTTTTTTTTTTTGTGAATGGGAACATTTACTCTGGCATCTTCCTCTTTACGGTTGCCATAGGAACACCATCTCCAGAGGGCAATCTCTGCTCAGCAGGTGTACGGAGAGAAGAGGGATAACATGGTGATTCCTGTTCCAGAGGCCGAGAGCAACATCGCCTACTATGACTCGCTCTACCCTGGGGACTTCAAGATGCCAAAGCAGCTGATTCACATACAGCGTGAGTAGATGCAGACCACTGAGGGCCCTGCTGCTGTAATAAATCACTGTTTCAGATGGTGCCGATTACAGCGGAGCAGGTATTGGAGAATTGAGTGGGGAAACATTAGCCCTTTGAGTCTTTGTGATGAACATCTGTCCACTCATTCCTGATCAGCAGGTGTTTCAGAGTATTTGTGGATGGTGGGCTTTGCCATCTGCCACCTGTTTGGGTGTTTTTAAGATCTGTGGTTCCTGAATTGCCTCTTAAATCTGAATGTTGATTTTGGTGTGTTTGTTTGTATAAAAACTATAAAAAAAACTTTAACTTGGGAAAACCTTCAACTTTGGAGTAATTTTTTAGTCTGAAAAGTGTCTAAATGTTTAGTGTGTTTACATTTGTAAGCATGCAAGTTTACACAATTAAAATGTACAGTCTTGCATTTCCCTGAAAATTGTATTGAAATCCTAGAGGTATGTAACTTCAAGAGAGGTAAAATATTTTTAATTTAGCCTTGTACTGTAATTTAGTTAAACACAAACTGACAGTTAAATTGAGTTTCATACCAGCAACATGAATCCCACGCTGTGAAAGAACTTATGTTGTTATTCTAGATTTCTAAGCAACGACTTGGTTAGATCTTGTGTTTTAATATTTATAAGTTCACTGTGTGGGGTAGTCAATATTTAACTGAGATCAGTGGAAATGTTATAGCTTTGCTGTTATTCTTCCTGACTGTGTGTGTTTTTGGGAAGGGGAGTCAGTCTGGCAACCCATGGGGTGTCTGTAATAGAATTTGTAGGTGTCCTGCTGTCAAAGACTGTCTATGCAGACTGGAGCATGGGAGGGAGGGGGATTCACAGCAGAGGGAATTATGGGAACATGGAGAAAATAAAGGAGGAATGTATTTAAAATAATTTAGTAGATCTCTTGGGATCTCTCTTCAGGGCGTCTGGTCATCATTGCAGCTTAATTTGCCCATAAACCAAGTTTTATGTACCTTGGGGGCAGGTAAATCTGAAATCGATGCTGCCACAATAATAGACTGGTGTGCAACAGTGCGAGCCAATTCAAATAATGTCACAGCAGTCTGCACAGAAAGTTGACTTGAAGGTTGTTAGGAAAAGTGTGTATGCTAACTACTCCAACTGCACTTTGCAGACAAGGTTGAAAAGGCATCTTTCATGTCACGTTTACACTGGGTCCAAATCAGAAACGGGTAACACAGCTTCTGTGTATATCTGAGTTTTTGTCCTGTTTTCATTTCTGAAGCAGCACACTCTGTTGCCCCACCCTGTGTGGTGTCATCGGTCTAAAATCTTGTTTGCATATGTTCTCATTTTTTTATATAACGTAATAGTCTTTCCAATCATACTTCAATTGTCTTGAGTTCCTATTTTAAATCTCAATGCATTGAATCTAATAGGCTTTGTCAAAACCAACAGCTTGATAGTTCCACAAAAAATGTTCTGGCAAAAGTTTTGTATCAGGATTGAACATAGTCTTTTTAAATGTAAAATGCATAAATGTCTCTTAACTTTGTAATTTTAAACTGTTCTGGGACCAAAACGCCTTGAAAAACCTTTACAGGAAAGGAAATATGATTGTTTTGGAACCTGTAGATTGAACTTAAGCTTTGACATTTGAACCCATGTGTGAGATTTAATCTCTTTCTCCCTCCCCAGCTTTCAGTCTGGACACAGAGCAACCAGATTATGATCTGGACTCAGAAGACGAGGTGTTTGTGAATAAGCTAAAGAAGAAGTTAGAGGTGGGAGCCATGCAGTTCGAGGAGATGATTGACAGATTGGAGAAAGGCAGCGGACAGCAGGTTATTAAAAAGATTTACCACTTATATTGTGAACTGCAGAACAACCTCTAAGGTTATACCCACTATGGCTGAATGAAAAAACCTTAGTCCAAATTAGTGACACATTTCTTTGCCCATTTTGGGGCGAATCTGTGGAGTGGATTTAATCACTGTAAAATGTGGTAAACTGTGCTGAGGGTACTACATTATCAAAGCATTATGAAACTACCCAGATAAAGTCTTGTCTGGATTGTAATATTTGATTTATAATCAATAGTCTGATTGATTGCATGTATAAAACAATGTAATGGTAGTTAAATGCTGTAATTACATTTGTGTATATTTGTAATATCAATACACGTGTTTTGTTTTAATCTGGAATCAATGTTTCTCTATGTGCCGCAGCTGGTGACCCTACAGGAAGCAAAGCTCTTATTGAAGGAGGACGATGACCTGATCAGGGACGTGTTTGAGTACTGGAGCCGGAAGAGGAAACTGTGTAAAAGCGGATCCCTCATTCCCATCATCAAACAGGAAAAGCGGGATGGCTCCAGCACCAACGACCCGTATGTGGCCTTCAGGCGCCGGACGGAAAAGATGCAAACAAGAAAGGTGAGAGGATGAGGTCGAATCTTTGGCCATCACAATCTTTTATTCCATGTCCTTTAAAGATCTAGCAGGCTGTGCAGATTAAAGCAGATGTACAGCAGCTGCTCACGTTCGATTCACCCAGACCTTTAAAGACCGCATTATATTGATTGGGTTTTCCCCCTGAGGTCCAGTTTTAACGTTAGTCAAGGCTTCTTGCACACAAAACAATCGCTATTTAGTTTGACAAAAGGATGGAAATGGAAAGAGATTGAGCTATTCTGGTTCTGATTTTATTGACGGTTCTTAAAATAAATGGGCAATGGGAAAAGCCGTTTCAATGGTGGCCTGTTGTGAAAAAGATATGCGTTCAAATGAGTTTCGTTGCTTAATGAACTGTTGAGTATGTCTGCGTAATACAAACTCTTAACTAAAAGGAGCAAGAAAAATCTGTTTTCCATGATGCATGTCTGGAACTACAGCTGAATAAAAGACGATAGAAAATATTGAATGATTTTTCTAACCTTTTTGGTGGATTAAACCAAAGTTCTGCCAAGCGTTGCTCTTTAACTTCATTACTGAAGTCAGATTTGTAATGACTTGCAGGACTTGCTATAAATGATCACCAAAAAGTCTCATCCTTGCTTTTAGTTTCACTGTGTGACTGAGTTGAGAAAATGAAAATCTCATTCATTCATTACATCACACAGCCTGATGGTTATTAGTACATGTAGATCTGTGGTTACCGTGGCGTCTGATTAGATGTCATTCCTGAAGTCGCATGGAGACATTCTGCAGAGCTTATGCGTAAAAAACAAATTGTTGCATATGACATTTGTTCTTTTTTTAAAATAAAAAATCTTACATCGCTCTCTGTCACACTTTGAAAAAAACATTTGTTCCTGTCATGTACAATCAGATTCTATTGTCATGGTAACCCTAGTTAGAAAGGATAGCAATACTGTTACTGCTTGATTGATAGCAGAGACTTTGCTATTAATGTTTAAGGCCCTCAGGTTTTACTTCTGTTAATGTAATGATGTCGTTCATCATCAGAACCGTAAGAATGATGAGGCGTCTTATGAGAAAATGCTCAAACTGAGACGAGACCTGAGTCGAGCTGTCACTATCCTGGAGATGATTAAGAAACGAGAGAAGAGCAAACGAGAGCTGCTCCACCTGACGCTGGAGATTGTGGAGAAGAGGTACACACACACACACACACCCACACACACTCTGAACGGCTTTCTTTGTGAGGACACCCATTGACTTGCAGTTTCTAGCTTTTTAACCTAACCTTAACTGACACAACTAAGTGCCTTAACCCAATTCTGACCTTAACTCAATTCAAACCATAACTTTAAAGCCAAGTCTTAACCCTTGAACAGCCCTTTAACGGGGTGTCAAAACATGAGGACCAGCCAAAATGTCTTGACTTTACTCTACTCATATATTCATATCGTAGTCACTCTGATGGTCTAACTGATTAAGATATCCTCACAAAGATAGCTGTGGAAGGAACACACACATACACACACTGAAAGCTGTTTTTAAAATTTATGTGGGCTGACTCTTTGTGAAAGATCTGAGCATATCTTTAAATTTGTTTCAAATTTATACATTTCTGTACATCTGTTGTTTAGTGGTCTAGTTTGTCTTGTATAATCAGATCTGTATTTTTAATTGGTTGAGCATTTGTTGCATATCCTAATTAATAGGCATGTTTTATATGGCTGCGTAAGTAATTTAAGGTTCACCACGTTTGTTCATAAAGGGCACATCATTAGCATAGAGCACCATTAGTGATTTGCCTGGTTTAATAACTTGGATATGTGTTGTGTGCATATAATGGCTTATTCAGTTAACATGTGAAACTCATTAAGTTACCTGTCTAAGAGAAGTAATGTTGCCCAACAATGAAAAACATTTTTGTACAAATAGCCAATTTGGAGACATTTGGGTTACAGTGGTTGTTACACTATCTAAAAATTGTACATCCCTAACTGTCTCTTCAGAAACACTATGCCAGACTTTGGCTCAGAGGTGATGGCAGAAGCTCTAGCTACGGCAAAACCTGTTTACAAGATTCCTATAATGCCCTTCTCCAGCAACAGTCAGTATCGCCACCAGGACCACATGGACTACAAAGACTACAAGACCAAGGTACAGAACAGGGTTTAAATACAATGAGATGTTAGTTAAAAAGATCTGTGAGTAAACATTTTTTCTTTTCTCCCAGCCTGACAAAATAGAAATGGTCAGAACCAAAAGGAAATACGAGAAGAAGCCCAAAATACCACCAGTCCCCACCCCCTTGCATTCTGGCCCCTCCCTGTTTAATCCGAAAGATCTCAACCAGTATGACTTTCCCAGCTCTGATGACGAACCATTTTCACAGGTACACAAGGATCATTGCCTGACTGTGAGATTATCACAGTTTTGCTGTACAGTAATGAGACACCCTAAAAGATTTTCAAACTAATCTGTGAGGTTTGTTTGTGAACTGTGGATTTTCTCATTCGTGCGCTTCCTGTTTCCTGCACAGGTGCATTCTGGGTCTTCAGAGGCAGAGGAAGAAAATGAGCCTGATGGAGCATTTGCCTTCAGGAGGAAAGCCGGATGTGTTTATCACACTGTGGGTGTCAATACTGACCTCGCATATCTGATGTTACACCCACCCCCCCACCCCCCCCAATACTCGCCACCTTTTATACTCGCCACTTCCGTTCATTCTGTCCTCTTTCTACAATTTCCTACAAGTTTATTTTTGTGCACATGACATGTAAACACAAAAGTTGTTGAAAAATATTGCTGTAGGGTCAGTTAAAACACAACGTGTATATTAATATTACAAATATACACCTGTAATTACAGCATTTAACTCATTACCTTTTATAGGCAATAGACTGTATCTCTATAGGTTTTGAAACAGAGGCTATTACCAAGCACTTACCACGTCCTTCATACTGTTTTGTTTTTGCAGCCTCGTTTGGATCAGACCGGTGGATGGCCCTGGTCTGGAGAAACAGAGGGAGGGTCATGTGACCCCCGTTTCCGATACTCCCTCACCACTCTTGCTGTTCCCCATCGCTGTGTCGGGTTGGCACGTCGACGGGTGGGACGAGGTGGAAGGTTAGCGAAGCCCCCAACAGGTCATATTTGGCACCTTTTAGAGTTGATATCTTTTTTACAATTTTCCTAATTTTGTACCATAGGGTTCTTCTGGACCGGGCCTATTCAGACTTAAATGGCTTTTTCCAAAATCTGGACACAGATTCCAATTCAGAATTGTCTTTTTCTGCTTCTCCTGAACATTCGGAAGCTACTTCTCAGACCATTACCTCAACCCACACCCCCTCTTCATTGCCACCCACAGCCTCTTCTTCCTCACTTCCTGTGTATTCAGACCTGAGACAGGTCATTCGAAACATCAAAGTTTGCCGTTGGAGGCACTTTAAACCACGGACACTAACCAGCCAATCAGGCGCCGAGGATGGGCTATCAAGGAAACGGTTTAAGGGGTTTAACAGGGGTGGGATTGGCGCACAGGGAAGGGCAGTGAGTGTGGCACCCCCTGCAGTAGGTAAGAAATCTCACACTGTGCTGTTTGATGTCTTAAGTGCTGTTTGTTTATATTTAATGTTTGCAAGAGTGTTGATTGTTGTATTGGAGATTTTTTTGTTGACATGCTCCACTGATGTTCACTGGAAATGTCCTTATCTGTTAAAAAGTGTGTATTTTCCAAGTCGATGCTTCAGAGCATTGTTTGAACAGTGACATCCAGCCAGCCAGAATGCAGGAGTTTTAAACTGAATTGTTTGTTTCTTGAGACATTGAAAAATGTAACTCATGTTAAGGTGCTGTTAAACCACCACAGCGCAAGAAGCTGTTTATCTGCTTGTGTGCATATACAAACAAATCAACAATTTTTAGACAGATAGAGCAAAATCTATGCTTTGTCTCTGAAGGTCGTTTAGTTATTAATTTCAGATTTACTAAACGGATTAGCTGTAAATAATTAGCTGTCTATAAACAGTGTGATAAAAGTTGCGTACTGATATAAAATTGTATATCTTGAATGTACTGTAGGTCACTTTGGATAAGTGTCTGCTGAATACATAAATGTAAAAGTAGTTGCGGCCACAAAAGTTTGAAAGTGTTGCAGCTTTATAAGTTTTTGCCATTTTTGGGGGGGCTGTGTTTGTATTCATACAGATTTCTGCATACTGGCAAATATATATCATATAGAAATGTGTGCTGTGTTTGTGCCTGTCTAAGAAAAGTAAATGTATTTGTGCTATGAGGTGTTAGTTTCAAAACTGCAGTCACACATTCTACTCGGACATAATATTTAAAATGAACCCTGTTTCCTGTCTTGATAAATGTCCCTGCTTATATGATTCAATCAGTTCCAAATAATATCAATGCCTGTACAAAGTGTTCACAGTTTTTTTCTGGTGTTTTGTTTTGCTGTAATGCATTATAGAAGTTTAGATTGCAATGGTTTGCAATAACTAAAACTTTAACTATATGTAACCAAGTATTAAAGTTTTAGGTGATGAAAATAGCTGCTATGAGGATGTTACTGTAATATGGCAATGTGACAGTTTAGTCTTAGTAAAGCTTTCTTTTCCCAGAAAGAATGTGAAAATTATTGGTTAAGTTTAGTCATTTAAATTAAATTTGTTGACCATTTGGTGACCCATACATGGAATTTGTCCATATACAGTTATGCACACACATTGGAGTGTTGAATTGGTTAGTACAAAGATCAAAGTGAAAACTTTCATAGTTTTCATTTTATTATGCAGCCCTGGCTTTTAGTGTAGTTACTACAGCATCTTATAATGCAGCATCTGTAGACTGAAATCTGTGTTTGTTTGTTTGTGTGTGTGTTCAGTGTTTACAGCTGAGCAGTATCAACAGCATCAGGAACAGCTGGCCCTTATGCAGAAACAGCAGCTGGAACAGATTCAGCAGCAGACCAATGATACGGCCTCCACTCAGGTGCGTGAGGAAAAACACACACGTCACTCACGCCCTGAAATGTGATGGTTTGTGTAACATCCTCTTCTTCTGCTCTTAGTCTTTCTTGTCTAAGACGTTGGACTCGGTCAGTGCCCAGTTTGCCGCCTCTGCTCTTGTGACCTGTGACCAGCTTTTGACCCTCAAGGTCAAAGAAGATGGTGTCGCAGGGGGCGGAGTCAATGGTGTTGTCCAGGCTTCAGGTGTGTTCTGTTATTAAAGTTCTCAAATGTCTGTGTGCGTGTTTGTGTTTATACACACATTTGAGCGAAACGTGTGTGTGTGTGTGTGTGTGTGTGTGTGTGTGTGTGTGTATATCCATCTATCATATTTACCTCTGTATCAAAGACTATAAATATTATTAAAATTCTTGTTGTAGTAGTAGCTAACAAAGGAAGTCCAGCCTTCCAGTACAGATCCAGTCATCAGTTGTTACAGACTAGTTTACCTCATATAGAATGTTCTGAAATACTTTCTGACTTTTGTGCAGTAATTGGAGCAAGCTATGAAATCTATGACTGAAATAGCTGAGGTTTTATAAATATGGCCACAGGCTTTGTCCTCTGAAGCCATATGGCCGATTTGTTGCTTATCCTCATGGGTTTTGTTTTCTGATCTGGCCTTTGCAGGGGTTTACAAGGGATTGAATATTTCCGCTACAACCACAGCTTCTGCCCTCACAAGCCAATCAACTTCCACTGCTGCCCTGCCCACCTTCCTTTCCTCTACTAGCAACTTTAATACAAGCTCCGCCCACACAGTCCAAAACCCTATAGGCAATCACGGTAACAACACGGCCAACTCAACCTCTCAGGTCCTGATTGGGAACAACTTGCGTCTCAGCATGACACCACCATCTATCACCAGTCTGAACGCCCGTCACCTTCCCAGAAGTCTTAGCAATGTGCCACCCGCTGCCTTGAAGCTCGCCGCCGCCAGCAACTGTCAGCTTCCCAAAGTCAACACTGGGTAAAAAAAACATGCATGATTTCACGATAAAATAATAGTTAATTTACAGCACCAGTTAAGCATCACACTATTTTAGAAAATGCCGTGCATCTCCATAAACACAAAATCTCATGCATGAAAGTGTGATAATTGGATTAATTTATTGATTCAGTGATTCATTCCTTGTTCAATTTAAATATATTGTCAATATTTTATAATTAAGATTTTACCGTGAAAAATCTGCAATCTTTTGAAAGCTACAAAAACTTGCCTGTTTACCACAACCTCAAGTTTATTTCAAGTTCATTTTGGTGTTCCATTAGTTATGCAGGTACCTTAATATGTTTCATGTAACTGTTTACCAGGTCACTAAAATGTTTCCATGTTTTTTGTTTTTTTTACAGGGAGAATCATGAACAAGAGAAGCAATCATTAAACAGTATAGCAGAGAACACAGTGGCCATGGAGGTGACGTAGTGACCGTTGCCTGGGCGACGTTCTGTTTCCGCCCAGTCCTGTCTTCTGGTGCTGTGCACCAATTGGGTTTGGGGAAGCAAAAGGACAGCAGGTTTCCAAGGCAACTGTTCGAACTCGACAACAAATTTCATCTCTTTTTTTTTTTGCCCTTTTTATTTTGTTACCCTTTTAAAAAATTAATTTTGTTTCTGATAAGAAAATTGATGTGTAAATTATGAATATGGCTAATATTCAATGTACAGAAACTACATATTTGTAAAACTCCCCACCACTACCCTTGTACATACACTTGAATACTGACTTGTTGAGTTGTGACGTTTTGCACTTGGGGAATCAAAAGAGGAAACCACGGGTGGGTGTGGGGGGGTGCGGGAGGTATTGGGGAAATGCGAGTGTGAACCACAAGTTCGGTGAAGAGTGTGTGAAATAGTCATGTGCATGGTGAGGAAATCTGCTGTTCTGCCTATTTATTGTGCTGTGTTTACAGTTTTTGTTTTCTCCTGTATTCTTTTTGTACACTGTGTCCCTCTGTTTTCTGTGATGTTGTGTTTCTATAGCTGCCGGTTCTAAAATTTCTCCCTCAGTTTCCACGTTCAGCTGGTTTACGTTTGTGAATCAGATTGAACACGATTACTTTCTTGCATACTTTATTTCGGTTTTGTTTTCCCCTCTTTTGGGAGGGATGGGACAATTGGGGTTGGACACCCTTTGGGTTCAAGGTGCGGGGGAGGGCAAATTTATAAGCGTGGTTATACAAATCTTCCATTATTATCATCCCAAGTAATAACAGAGTTACAAACCAGGGATGAAGTCTTCACTGAGAAGCTTCTTTGGCTTCCTTGTCAGCTAAGCACTATTGTTTTTTTTTTGTTTTTTTTATTATTGCTGCTTTTTGTATAAATTCAGTGTCCTTTTTCATACAATGGAAATTCAGTTTGTCCCCATTTTTATTTCTTTGTACAACAGAGTTATTTTTGTATCATCTTGAGTTTCTTTGGCTTTTTAATTTTTAGTTCTTGTGGTGAAGCGTCTTCTGCGCTTCTTTAAGGAAAGACTTCATTCTTTGGTTGCTTGTTAATAAACATCATGCGCGACGAACGATAAGCGTCCACCGCTGCTGCATCCCATCATTCCGGTTCGAGACCAAGGGGGTTGGCGGTGCCGAACAAACGTCATCTACTCGGGCTCCTTCTCTTAATGTTATCCAGCAGACTCTGGACTATTTCAAAGCCTGAAAACCACAAGTTTAAGGTTGTGCCTTCCTTTGGGAATGTCCTGCTCAGTCTCTTCTGTGAAGAGGATTCTCTGGATCAAGACCGTGGTAATGCGGTACACACTTGTCCCGAGCTTGGATCTCCGATGCCCAGAACACTGGCTGAACTGAATCCTCCTCCAGGGTTTTTTTTTTTTTTTGGTCTGATCTGGAGGGAGGCAAAATAAAATAAAAATAACAGAAAATAAAAAAAGAAAAATAGTATTGAATAAATGAGAAGATATGTGACAATTCAAATATGAATCAGACAATAAAGCCCAGGTTACTATATGTGAAACAAGAGTCGTCCCTTTTGTTGATTTATCTGTGTGAATCCTACATTGAAAAATGCTATTGAACGATTAAAGCTGCAATCAGGGTTAAATTCAGTCCGATCAGTGCGGTTGAGTGGTTAGGCCTGATTTTAGGAGTAATGTCCAGAGGTGCAGAGTTTATCATTTGTTCTTGTAGCATTTGTTGGTTATTTCAATTCAGCTTCCATGCTGAGGTAAAAACTGCAAATTCCTTGCAATTTTATGTTTCTTAGATGACAGTAGAGAGACAAATGTTACAGACTGGAGCTTTAATCGCAAATTTTACATAGAATGATGTTCATATTTTTAAATGTCTTGTTCTCTGAAAAATCTCTGAAGTCTCTTGAGAGCTGGAGGACATTTTCTGAACAGAAGAAGCATAATCAGATTTTACATACTGCAGATATTGATTGTTCCGCCAGATTCTGAGATGACATTTATCTCTAGGAACACAAATTAATTGTAAAATCTGAAGGTTTTCGCTGTCTCATACAAGTTTCTAAGAGCTCTTACTGCAGGCTGCATTAAAATTTGAAGGCTGTTTTTTTCCTCGGACCTAAAAATTATCAACTTCAGTTAAGAATACTAGGATGTTACCGTAGCTTTGTTGAAACACTGTAGTTCTAGAATGAAAAAGTTCTATATATTGACTTTGAAGAATGCGTTTCATTAGGTTTCAAAAGTCGACCTTCCTTTAATATGCGTTAAAAAATTGTATGAACCCCAGTCTGAAGAAAAGGAGTCATGCATAGAGTTTGTGTGCTTTGCTGTTCTGTTTGCCTGCATTAGCAGATGAGACATGACAGTCTTTCTTAGCATGGAAATATTTATCTGTCTGTGGTATCGGCACCAGCCAGTAAGTGTGATTTCCTAACGCTGAATAAATTTAGGTTGTTTTGTATCTTTTTTGAAATTCTGTCGCATTTGAAATGGAGAGACAAATGAACAAATAAAATTTGTTAGAAAATTGCCTGTGCGAAAACGGTCAATTGCTTGAATGTTGCTGTGCAGTTTTAGAATGTTCTAATGTTAGAATGTTTTAGAATGTGAGTGATTAGGTGGTAACAGATTCAAGTAAAACTAACTTGCCCTGGAAAGTCATTGTAATATTCTGGTCTGTAGACTTAGTTTAGGTCAGTCCAGTGTAATTAAGGAATGGTAACTATGCTAACAGTTCTCATTAAGCTGCTCTTTTTGAGGTGTCACTCATGTTCGTGGCACAAACACTAGGATCCGCGTTTAATACTTCAGATTTGTTCACAGTGAGTGTTGTTACAGGCTTAGGGCATCTTTCTGTGAGTGTGTTCATGCTGCAGAGGAGAGTAAGTGTTGGAAATGGTTATTGACTGTTTGCGATGGACTCTCTCCAACTCTGAGCTCTCTGCCTGTGCTTTGATCCGAGGAAATAAACATGATGAACCAACCCGAGGGAGAAATCACAATTGCAAAGTGATGTTTGTGTATGTGCACATCTAAATGCAAAGAGAGCATGTCGGGCACTCTGGTGTGATCATGCCTAACTTTAACTTGTTTAACAGCAGTTAAGTTTCCTTAGTAACCCAGGTTTTGGTAACATGGCTGTGTGGGTCTGCCTTTTAAACCCACACATTTGTTAGCTGTCTGTGTGCTGGTGTGTTTATGTAACATTTGGTCCAGCTAAAACAGAAGAATAGAGACAAGATACCTTCATTGCTGTTTGTTAAGGTATGTCACTAAAGTGTCAGTTAATGTAACCCTTGTACGACGCAACACATTTTGTTCATGTATTTAATGTTGTGGAATAACCCCACAATTCAAAATATACTAATTTCTTTAAAATAATTGCTTGGATTATTGAAAGATAGAGAGATAGAAACAGAAACCATGGAAATTTCTTGGGTGTTACAAGGGAACAATTAAATGATGTGCACACAAAAATGACATTGCTACTGCTTTTCTTTTGGCTATAACCTAAACTTAAATTGTATCTTAAAAACCTTCTGCAATGGCTTTGATACACTCCCATGACTTTCATCAAGCTGAGAAAATGATGTGTGACCATTTCGACATTTTTCAAATGAGAAAAAGAGAAGACAAGGCTGGCAGACATGCATTTACCCCCAGACGACAGAACACAAGGAAATATCATTGCTGTGGCACCCAAATCACTTTCAACATACAGTAATAAAGACAGTGATAATATAAAAAATGAAAAGGTGAATTTGTTCCTTTGGATTTTGTCATTTTTAAACGCATCTTTTAAAAGCGGACAGAGATATTAGGAACAGAGATTCTACTAATAAAGCATTCAGCCCAGTATGTTTCATCTGAGCGGATGAGAGTTGTTTGATTTGGTATTGCTGTTGTCGATATGACTGCCAAAAGTGAGTCATCACAACAACAAAGACTCTGTGAAGATCAGAAGTAAGAAAAGACTTTGAATCTGCCTCAATGCAGAATCTGAAAATGAAAGAAATGCTGTGAAATTAATTGTTTTTAGGCTGAGACACAATCCAATTTGTCTGAGATCTTCAGGCACTGTGTGCAACGATTGATTGGAAGCTGTGGTCCCAGCTGTTCATCAAAGGCCATTCAAAATGCCAGTTTGATTGCTTTCTAATAGAGGCTTTCTGCTGTGGTTATAACATATTACCTAAATATACCATTATAATGGCTTTTCCTCTGAGGTGATTGTTGGGATGGCTTGTAGTTTTTTAGGTAGGTTTGACATTTATGTTTTGTAAACCACTATAGGGACTTTATTACAATGTAGGCACCCAATTTATAATTTTACCAATGTCTCTGGAAAACAGGTTGGATTTTTATTTGTTGAGGACAAATTGAAATTGTTGTTGATTGACATTTGAATTAACAACTGATTTGCAATGAATTATGTAATTACCTTCGTGAGTCACAGAATAAACTAAAAGTACTTAATCTTTCAAATTATTGTTTCCCATTTTGTTTCCCAAAACCCATTTATTATCATAACCACTGTTAATTCATACAAAGTGCTTTTTAAATAGTAAGGGAACAGTAAAATGTCATAGTTTTTCTGTACAATCATTTTGGGCTCTGTTTTGTACAGTAATTTGTAACAGTAAAGAACATGAATTATTCTCTTCCTTGCACACTGAGGGCTGAACATGTTACTAATAAGAAACAGAACAGCATTTTGGGAAAGAATGAGAAAATGTGACTTTTTTGTCTGAGAGGGAGGGTTTGTATGCACCTGTTCAAAGTGTGATGGGTCAGAGAGATTAAGGGAAAAGAGAGAAAAGGAAAGAATGGAGGAGAGGAGGGTTAGATCAGTGAGTGACCTCACAAAAGAGTCTCTGTGTTTGCTGCACCTGCCTCACCCTCATCTACCCAGAGAGAGAGAAGGAACAGAACAGGGGATGGAGTAGATGCCCTCACACTCTGTAAAAAGTAGATGCATCAAACAACAAAGAGGCTGTTTTGATGTTTAAGTGATGTGAGCTTGTTACAGGGTGGTGTGTCAAAATCAATGCTTGGCGTGTTACTGAAGAAAAGGACTGAGGATAATTACAGTAATTGGGTGATAGATTGTAAAATTCATTCTTTGTGTAGATGAAAATCCCTGTTTTAAAGCGCTGTACATACTAGCCTTTATTTCTAAGAAGTGTTTAGTCTGTCTGTCTGTGTATCTGTCTATTAACCACATAGCAACCAGCCACTTAGCAACTGCCTAGCAATGACTCAAAACACCTTAGCAAATACCTGCAGATTTCTGTATTCAAAGGCCTATATAACCTTCAACATGATCACCAGTTAGTTTTAAACTTACAAACAAAGCTTTCCCAAGACAACATTCAAAGTGTCTTGACGAACTTTTCGAATCTAGTCCTTTGTTTCATAGCTGAAGTCAGTTAAGCTGTTAATCTTGTCAAATTGTGTTTGAACTGCAAAGATTAAACTCAAAAGATCAATATTTCAATTCCATTTGGGACTGCGAATGAATGATTCGCGGGATTCTTTGAGAAGGACTATTGATGGGGAGAGTGTTCGGCAGTAGGGCTGTATGTAGAGCAGTATGGCTGTGTATTGTAATGGATTTATTTAGCTCCTGCAGTCTTACTCATACGGTCTAATTTTAGAGTTTTGTCATAAAGGCTTTTGTTTTCTTCTGCACACACACTAAAGAACCAAGGCTATGTGTGTGTGTGAGAGAGAGCGAGCGTGTCCAGTTTAATTGCTTTAAACACACACCCAAACCCGAAGAGATTCACTTATCAGACATAAAAACACTGTTTTAAAAAAAATGTATGTGTGTTGTTACTGCTCTCATTGTTGCTGCAAGATGCACAGAATGTACAGAATGCAAATGTTGTATATGCATAGAATTTTTGTATGACCTATAACATTTTCTGAATTGTAAAGTATACAACCAGAGCACACTGCACACACCCCACTGTTCGAATGGGAAAGTCAATTTGGCTGCAATATATTGTGGGATATATCATTTTGTGCAGGGTACTTTATATACTGCACATTTTGGCAATTTTAGCAGGGGATGTGGATATTCTACACATATTTGCATTTTATGCTAATAATAAGTGTACTATGTACTGCACAAATAGCTGGAATGGTATGGTAGCATTCTATTTCAAACAGCTAAAATAAATTCTATACCAACAGCCCTAGTACAGGCCCCAAAAACTGATGTCAGAGCAGTGTTAAGTAAAACTCCCCACCCATGAACACAGCAGGTGATGCTAAGCTAACACAAGCCCCCTGTCATGCTAACCCTCTAATCTCTGGACACATGAGGTGTATTTGTAAATGGATTATCCACACTTCAGTCTGGTGCAGTTATCAGATTTAAATGTGGTTGTTCACACTGGGTGGCTGGTCATTGAAAGCGGAAACCAGGTTATTGTGGTTCCATCTGTGATTTAAAGTGCAAAGACACTGTATTAAGATCCATTTGTTACTACTTTAACATAATAGCAAATTACCATGAGGACTAATACAAGCAGTGTAGAATCTTTGTAATATGTAACGCCTTTTATTTTTTGATGGCAGTTGTGGCTAACACCGTGTTACCAGATGGTAATATATATAAGTTTATATGGTTATAAACTTTATACACTATGATATGGGGGCGGATACTATGGTAATCAGAATAAAAATGTGTGTACGGGGTAAATCATAAGGTAATCATCTAAGCCTGTTTCTGTTGATGCGCTTGCTTAGTGTTTTACATAAGGGGCAAGGTTATAGTGCCCCCTGTAGTCAATGCATGATTGAGGGGTCTGTTAGAGACAGTAGTTACACATTTATACATTTGGCAGCGCATTCAAGCTATACAACTGATTAGTGTGTGTGTTTCCTGGGAGTCAAACATACAACGTTTTGCACTGCCAATGCAATGCTCTACCAGCTGAGCTACACAGAAACAGATAATCATTATTACTAGTAATCGTTATCAATCCCTAGTAATCATTACATGAGCAGTTTTCAGAAACAGATAATGAATGACTAAATGACTTATTTACACACACACAAGTACGTACACACACACACACACATACAATTTGCAAATAAATAAATAAATAATTTTTAACCAATTTTCCTTTAAACAGCTTTAGAATGTAGCTTTTGAATCTCCATATTTAGAATGAGAAACTTATAACGCTAAAAATAACATGCTAATATATTTACTGCATCTTCTAAACTTTTTTTTTTGAGGAACACAATGTTGACCTGTCAGGTTTAAGACTAAATTCAGTGTTCACCCCAAACACAGATCTGTCCCATTGTGTTTACAATAATCCCTGTCTGCCTTCTGTTTACTAATCCATAACTCATTTGCCATGGAACTGCCGTGTGCTACAACAAGGTATTAAGAACATTCAAGAACATAGTACAATTGTCTTTTGACCCAACAGTATTTGTTGCCCTCATACAAAAATGTAAGGAAAGTATTTTACACATAAGGTAATATAAAGAAATGTGATGTGTGCATTGATTCCACACCTCAAGGCTAAACCAATCGCAGTACAATGCTGAATTTCTTGAACAGTGTTCTGTTAAACCATCTCTTGTCTAAATAAACACTTGCCTCTTAGTCTGGAAATTTTCTTCACCCTCAAGGTTGTAAAAATAATTTTTCAGCCCATTGAAGTGAAATATAACACATGCACAAAATACTGTGAAAATTGGTGCCATCCAAACAAATTATCACTTAACAAGTGTGCTATGGTGTTACCAGGACGTTTTTAAATGTTATGTAAGCTGGATTTGTAAGATATTAAAGCATGTATTTCACAGCACAGATGTTTTGTCTATAGAAGCAGGTAGGGAGAAAGACAGAACCTTGAGAAAGACTGTCATCTTAAAACGTGTTCCTCATTACTGTACAGCAGGCGTTTGATGTGTAAATGTGTCAGCATTTATGTTAATGACATGCTTTTCTGCAACAATGTGGGAAATGTGAAAATGTATGTGCTACCTTTAAACTGACACCAGCTCAGCCTGTTTTAGAAGCATGACTGGTCTGATCTGCTGGGAAGCCACCAATGAAAAAAATCTGTTTATCAATCAGTGATAATGGTGATAGTTGGGCTTGTGTTTCTGAAAGGTAAACAAGGCAGGAGGGGGACAAAAGCAGCTATAAAGTGCAGTTTTAACCTAATTTATTTACCCTCATCATAGTATGTGTTGTTTCATTGTAAGTTGCACTGTAACTGTGTGTGTAATTGGTTTTATATAGTATAAAGCTGTTATATATTTAACAGCTTTATACTGCATTTCTTCTCTTTGATAAATAAATTATTAAATCTTTCAAACAGCTATTAATGTTATTGGTCCACTCAAGGCTGAAGTAAGCAATGTATTCTTCTGAAATGAATAAGATACGTCAACAGTGTGATAATAAAAAACAGTCCCATGGTAGATTTATTAATGACCTCAAGCGCCACTTAGTGGCCAATGAATGCCAGTGTTATTGTGGTACTCTCAAAGGAACAAAATCTAGCCCAGCACTTCTGTTTGAAACAGTTTGACTGACTAACCCTAAGATGTAAAACTGATTCACAGTAAATGCTGATTCATGCAGAGATCACATTCCATTAGTAAACAATTCACACCCTACACAGGCCCTGAGCACTTAAAACACAAGCACACCAACAGTCCCAAATATATTATGACAGGTGTGATGCACTGCAGACATATTTTGTATTAGTTCTGCATATCGTGTCAGTTCAGGAGGCTGGTGGAGACTCAGCTAGTTTGAGCCATCACGAAACATGCTGGGATCAAACAATTAACCTTCAGTATATTGAAAGCAACAAGAGAATGCTAACACAAAACCTAGAAAATCAAATAGCAGTAGTTGCTATAGTAACTTGTGCCGAAGTCTAAAGGCATTTGTGCAACCCCATTCAATATGTTTCAGTTGCCAAGTAACATTTGTCATTTCATCAAAGTGTTCAATGGACTGTAATTACTGTATATGCTTACCCAAAACATAAACAGTAGAAGTTAAGACAGTAAATGTAAATCTCTGTGACATGTTTTCTTGCTTTAATTTATTAAGTGACAGTAACTTGAACTGAACCGAGAATTTAGGAGGTCCTTTCTTCTAATCCTCATTAGACGTCCATCTTTAATACAAACCCTGATTTCAGCATATTTTATGTGTTACAACTTTTATAACTTCTATTTCATAGATTTTTACATAGTAAAACCTTAATTTTATGATTGTGCTCCATTAAAAGTGAACTTTGACAGCTAGCTTCTAAATGTGTTCTGTTTCATGTTGTTATGGGTTAACAAGCACCACTTTTATAGAAACCATAATTACATTGATGTAAACACAGTGGGTGCTGCAGTGGGTATATGTGGGAGTATGTGTGAATTGAGTTAAGTGCAAGCACAAAAATAGACTGAGAAAATACTGGTCTAATGGTCTTAAAATGATCTGAAATTATTCACATTTAATGAAGACACATTTCAAACACATTTAATTAGTTAATGCTGTTTTTCTAGATTTTCTAGAACATTCTGTTTCAAAGTTCTGGGCACTTATGTCACCCTTTGAGACTCCACAGGTTCAAATAAATGATTTTATTTGTATTTATTTACTATGGTATTTGTACATAGTTAAACTCCTGATAAGGTATAAAAAGATAAATCTTTACATAAATCCATTTTCTTTATTTTCCTCCAAAGATTTTGTGTCTTAGAAAAAATACAACTAATGACAAACAATTGTTTGTTTAATCTTGTTTATGATGATTGTGGTGTAACCATAGTAACTAGACGTATTAGTCTTCACACGTCACAGAATGAGGTGTGTGACAGATGTAGACAAAAGTGATATTGATAAGTGTATATTTAGAATTGATTGGAATTACAAACTTTAAACAGTATGCTTATATAAGACATGCCTCACACACACTTTGGCCTGCGAATCTTTGCCCTTGATATCTTTTAAAAATTTGGAAGTTTTTTTCCAAGTTTAACTGAATCAAATAGCTTACTTGATATGTAGCTAAATTGATATGATGTCAAAAACCTACCTACTGATTATATAACCTTACATGCAAATTATATAAAACTATATGTAGTTATATTAAAATGTATGTGATTTTGGCTACAAATTAAAATGTGTAATGATTGTCGTGCAGCTTATGTAGGAGATGGAGAAGTTATTACAAAATATATATTTTTAAATGACATAGGCTTCAGTAGGCAGTCAGATTATGCTGTGTTATTATGCATTGGTAGGTGTGAGTCAGAGAGATGGTGTTTTATGTTGTGAGCATGTATAATTCATCTCTAATGGCGTCCCACAGCGGGCAGATATAATTATGTTGCATGTTGTGACAGTTATAAAATCAAGAGAAAAATCAGGATTCTGTCTCGTTGTCAAGCACTTTGTCTTCTTCCATTATTATTATTTTAAAATATTCCTATTTTTCCTTACCTACACCCGTGTGTTTTGGACTTGGACTGTGTTCGGGATAACATATTGGTATGCTACACAAAACATTGTTTAGTATTTTCTGAAGACAGCCATGAATATTCAAGCCTCTCTGACGTTGAAACCCACATACACCTGCTATACCCTCCTATCAGCACCCGTAGGCGCTGTTGTACTTCATTGTACATTCATAAGGCACAGCCTTTAGAAACATTCAAATCACTTTGTGTTTGCATAAACAAAACTATGGCCAAACTGTTAACTCTTCATTAGAACAGAATTGACAAAAGACAATCACTTTTTCTGAATTTTCAAAGCTGTGATACAAGAAGAGGGTTATTAAAATCACATCAAAGTAGAACAGCTGTTTTCTACACATACTGTACTCATACACACATACACACACATCACTTTTCTCTGTCTTTATATCTGACTTGTGTATGAAGGTCTTTTAAAAGGGAGACAGCTGTTGAATGCTGGGATCATTCACATATTTGGCGTTATTATTAGACAACAGTGTCTACTGACCTCATAAAGACAACTGCAGATTCATCAAGTGTTAAAGCTAGTGTGATGAAAATTTGAGTCATTTAAAATAGATTATGTCTAAATTATTAATTATATAAAAAAGGACACAGACTTAAAAAGAAAGAGAAAAAATACAAAAGTTATTACATCAGTACTATTAAATACTATTAGTAACAGTACTGTAGTTAATTCAGTTGTATTGCTTTGTTGCTATAGATCTGTGTTGTGGATTTGCTCAGTCTGCTCAAATTAATGAAAATTATATATCTTTAAATGTTGGAAACACCCCTAAACACTCATATTCTTTCTGTCTCTCTCTAGTTATCTCTCTTATCCATCTAGTCATTAAAAGAGCCATAGAGACCTGTCTCACCAGCTTCCTGTCACCTGCTGTGATATCCTGATGATGCCAGGGATGACAACAGGCGTGACTGGAGATAACAGAAACACACACACGCACACACATATATACTGCTGTACAGTCTATTGAGCAGATGTGAAAACCAGCAGAAAAACCAGCAGAGAGATTGATGTGCTCTATCGATCCTCAGTAGAAATTCTGGGGTAGAGGAACTGAGAGAATGAACATAGAAAATAGTTTCTATCCAGTGAGCTTTACATTACAGGCCCAGCACACATCCAGTGAACCAGTTTAAAAATATGACAAAGGCAATGATCATACTGATCATAAATAATAATAAAATAATAGTAAAATCATTATTATGGTAATCATAAAATCAAAATCGTTCATTATTTTTAGTACACTTTAAATAAATTTTTAAAAAGGCATGTAGTTTTAAAACAAACAAATATTTTGTAATCCTTCCATTTGTAATCATATGTAACAATAAAAGTATACCACATTTAAGTCAATACCACACAGAACACCTTAGCAACTGAATAACAACAACTAGGCAACCACCAGCAAAACCCTCACACCTTGGAACAAGCGAGCGCTCCTCATGCTCTTATAAAATCACAAAATGCAGCTTTATTATAAAATGACATGCATACTGTATGTCACTTTATAACTCATCTCCTCTATATTGTTGATGTCATACAGTGAGAGTTGATTTACAGTAGATCTGACAGTAGCAGGAACAAATTTCAGGGAACTGTTGTCTGTGAGGTTTTGGAAAGTTTGCAGCCATGTGTCCTGCCACACCCAAGAATGTCTGAGTCCACGCAGCACTTGTGTGATGAGTCATTTTTCATCAGTTCATCCGTTTGCATGACGTTATGATTGCAATGCCAGACGTGGTTATACAATACTGTCTCCTGAACCTTTTACTGAAAGAAATGTTATAAGTTCATAAAGCTGTATTATTAAACCTGGACATGCTGTGTAATCACCTTAACAGCTATACAAGCTCCACACCTTTAAATCCTTCAGATTGGTTTAAGTTCTTTATTTCATTCTCTATATTATACATAGTAAATATCATATAGGCTGTACTGTAGGTCTACCATTATAGAGTATTATAGACCATTATAGACTATCCTATTATGCATCCTGTCAACCTAGATTTTATTTACAGAGTCTTGCATAGAACATTCCTTAAATCTTTTAATTATTTATTAGTTTTAGCTTGCGTCACCTTTATTTTTCATCATACACTGCTAAATCAACAAACTTACATTTATGGTTATGTAGTGCTTGTTCAAAGCTTGTGCGATTGAATCAGAGCTGATGGAAGATGTTTAAATTTAACTATCCAGCATCCACTTGCCAGATTTCAGCCCTACAGAAGCATCTCTGATGTCCCTTGACATCCCACATCCATCAGAACCCGATGTATCCCTGAATCATCCAGAATCAATGCTGTATCTGCAAAGTATCTGGTGTGTGAGTGAGTGAGTGTGTGTGTGTGTGTGTGTGTGTGTCTGTGTGTGTATGTGTTACAGGAAAGCCAGAACTATATGCAGCTTTTTCCACTGTCATAAGACAGGGAACAGCAAGGAAAAGAGGCCTAAGTTAAGAGGCTATCCCAAAACCACTAGCCCAAAACCTGGAACACAAGGCAACAACTTCTGGATAATGCAAAAACCATTTCTAATTAATGAAGTAAAATGTCAAGGGGTGTCTGTAAGGGGCTGGGTTTGGGCAGAGTATTAGTCAGTATTTTACAACAATATACTATGAGATATTCTCATGCACATATGTGTGATTATGTGTGTTTTATGTGAGCCTATTTTGGAATTAATATTATAATTATATCATTATCCAGAACAATGGATGTGAAGTTCCCATAGACTGTGTCTCTGTGATAGATATGTGTCCAATTACACAAATACAATCTTTAATAACATAAATTCGTTTTTGTTTGGTTAAATATTTACATTATTTCTTTATTTGACAAAATAAATAACTTTAATGATCTAAAATGTATAATATTAATTAATTGTTCATAACAATATTTAACTAACATTAAGTGTGTAACTAAAACTCCTGTCAAACCCCTCTTCCACCCCAACAAGACAAGCCCAAACACACACACACACACACACACACACACACACACACACACACACACACACACACACACACACACACACACACACACACACACACACACACACACACACACACACACACACACACACACACACACACACAGTCATTCGCCTCCTCACTGTTGAAGATGGCGGACCCGGCCGAGTGCACCATCAAAGTCATGTGCCGTTTTCGGCCTTTAAACGGCTCGGAGGTGATGAGAGGAGACCAATACATCCCAAAATTTCAAGGAGATGATAACGTGGTAATCGGGGTAAGTCGATAAATCGTAAATCACGACATTACTGGCTGTGAAAGCCCGACGTGCATCTGTATTAGCATCTGCTAACCACCTGCAGACATTTCCTGATAGAAAAATCATATTTTTTTAAGGGAAATATGAGACTAGTTATTGTTTCCGATGTTTCTATGTCTAAAATTTTACATGTGAGAATGTACATTTGTAATGCTAGTCGTTCTTTATCATCGTTAGCTCAGTGGCTAACGTACCTCGGTCGTAATGCAGCGCGTTAAAGGGTGTTTACCAGACACTGGGATTGTCAGCATAAAACATCATGTTATTTTACACTTGCATCTTGCTTTAAATGTGCACTTTTCAAATAAATAGACTGACAAAAATTAACTGACAGCTCGCCGATGTGTTAACGTTAATCTTCTTGTTGTCATATATATAAAACGCACGCAGGGAACATGTAAATATCCAACATTACATACCGAAATAAGGTTATTTGGTGTTTAAAATGCACACAAAGGTTTTGCGACATGTATCGATGATCATTTCTGACGTCAGTCTGTTGTGATTTGGCCTACTTGCATGATGAAATGAACAAAGGCATTGTAATGATTTTACATAATTTGTATATTTTTATTATTTGTGCATCTGTTAAGGGGGTGATAAATATGTTAAAATACTATAAATAAATATGTGTGAATATGACTTATTGATTTGTCTGTTTAGGGGCCTATAGACAGCCTTGTCACACTAATCTGAAGATAAACATTTCATTATTACTAATGTTGTCTGTAATGTGTGTCTATGTGATAATTAGTCTGAATTTGTTCATATCAAGTTAACCTGTGATGTGAAGTCAGTATAAACAACTCTCTTCTATTGCCACATTTTGAATAAAATATCCACACTCACAGATGTCATGATTTTGCACATTTTCTACTTTCAATCAATGAAGAATTTAATGTGGTTTAAATGTGGTTGTTCTGTTTGTGTCTGACAGGGGATGGTGCATCATTTTTGTTAGCAGGCCATGTGTTATGAGGCATACAATACAGTGATTACAATGCAATACAATAATACAATATTGTTATTGTATTGTAAACATGCATGTTGATAAAGTACTGAAATTTCCCCTGCAGCTTGTACAATACAGCTAAATGAATAGAATCAAGTGTTGCCTATGTCTGTATCATGAAAAAAAGGCATTAGGCATATTTTATATTGTTTAGATATTACATTTATACATTTTTGTGTTTTATTTCTAATTCCCAATGCTTGTTTGTATGTTTAATTATCACTCTAGGCCCCTGTTTCTGTCATGACACTGCTGTCTGACCAACACTCACCCTTTTGTTCGCCAGTGGACTGACGTTTCTGTAAGAGAGTGTGTGTGTGTCTGTGTGTGTGTGTGTGTGTGTGTGTGTGTGTGTGTATTTGAGAGTCGGCCAAATAAGTTTTGTCCTCCAGCTGTTTTGAATAGTCAGCACTGGGCACCAGAGCAACTTTCACAGTTCACTCGACCAGTTCTGCCCAGTGTAATGTACTGTGTGTTATTATAATGGCAGGTTTCAGCAGGTGGAAATGGTCATAAACTGTCTGCATACTTGCTGTGATGAAGGAACCCAGACCTGTATGTCCACCTGCTACTGTGGCATTGGAAACACCTTTGTTTTTTGTTGTTTTTTTTACATTGATGTGTCTTCAATGGGAATTCTCAAAAAGAACAAGCTGTAGTCATAAAAGCACATGATTATTCCAAGTCTTTTGTCTGCTTCTTGTGTGCAGCCACAGCACATGCTTTTATGCAAAGTTTGAAGCTAACATGTGACATTCCCATCTCTAACCATTGGGAGCACAATTATAATCCATCATTGGGAATACAGAGAGCAGTAAACAGAGGTGTTCTATTTGTGGCAGTGAAGCTGGCCTCAGGACACTCAGGCACACAAAAACACTCTTCACGTAGTCTTGTGATTGTCTAGAGGCTGTAAAATAAGAGATCGCTTTGACATTCTCTGAGATCCCTGATGTTGTACAGTCCTAGTCCTTTAAATGCTCTCTGCTGACTATGGGTTGGGTTGCTGAATGTTTAAATTTGCAATAGGTTAATACGCCAGACTGATAATCTAGCGATTTTTAAGGTTATTGGCATCGCTCAATGCTTTGCCTGCTTGCCTACTGCTGACACTTCAGTTCATTTGCTGTTAGTGTTTTGGGATGTCTTGAATGTATTGCCATGTTATTGCAGTATAGGGTTGGTCAGACTAATCTACTTAGCTGTGTTAAATGCACAGCTGTTTCCTCAACTGTTAAGCTCCTTCAGTGTTGTAGTGGTATGGTGAGGAAATTTGGCATGTTTGCAGAATGATTGAATGGTGACCAGTCGGTATCATAAATTATGTGTGCAAAACTGCCAACTAATGAAAATGACCAAGTATGGCTCTTGTTTGTAAACATCTGCATTTTATATACTTACAGTCCCGCTTGTCCTAGTGTTAGTGAATAGTAATATCTTTTTCTTTCAAGCACTTGTCAAATCTAACTGTTTTATTCTCAGTCCATACTATAGTGCAGACAGTGTCACAGGTTAATTACCATATCTGTGGCGTCACCACACAGTATTTACATTCCAACTAGTGTTAGCATTTCCAATCTTTTTCCATTCTACTCCCTGAACTATCACTGTGTTACACCTGAATGCCCAGAAAGCAGTTTTTATGTATAATATTATAACAAAACCGTCCATCCATTATTATTACATGTTGATCCATTATTATTACATGTTAATCGGAAGTTCCTTTTGCAGAACTGCAGATGTCCTGATTTTTAACCACAATATCATCTGACAAAATCACTAAAACATACAGTTAAAGTGTGGTTGTGATTTTAGCTATAATTTTTATTTTTTGTCTTATGCAGCAGACAGCATCTGTTTGGGTAACAAGATATGTGTATATTTACATATGAACATTAATATGAATGTAGTTCATGATAAACAGAGTAACTGTGATGAGGTTGGAAATGCTGTTTTCTACTCATTCACAATCTAATCAGTTACCAAAGACAAAATGAAGCCCCGCCCTTTTCTTATTCCAGAAGAGTTGTGTCACCATAGGGAAGGCACAACACAGGCACAGCTTGTTTTTCAAGGGGACTTTAAAGGACATCTGTTGTGATTTATAAGGGGTCTCTGCTGTAGATTTGACAGGATTTTGGTGACATTTGTCTTGTGATGGGTGTCAAACAGTTTAAGCTGATTAGAGACCTTTTTTTTCAAAGAAAGGGAATTTACCTGAATCCAGAGGGATTATGGCACTGCCATTTTTCCTGTGATGGGCTTTCTACTGTCACTGCTGTCAACGCTGACACAATGTTCCTACAATCTCACACAGACAAGCTCATCCCACTCATGTGCTTTAATTGTTATAATGCTATCAAGAGAAAACAGGCATCTTACATGCAAATAAAGCAAATTAGACTATTCGTTATCTAATTTCTATGTAATTTATGCCTTTTATTGAGCTAATGTAAGCTGTTCACCCTATTTTTAGCCACGTACAGCTGAAAGATGTGGTCACATGTAAAGTATAATGGAGTGTTCTCAATGGCTGTGCTTTAATACTGGACTGTAGAAGTCAATAGTAGGGTTGCGAAAGTAAAAATAAAGCAGAAATAGTTTTTTTTTTAGAAATAATGTGTAGACCTTTCAAACCACAAATGGCCTATTTACAGCTGTCTGTGCATATGTGTATAAAGCCTGGATTTGAGAAAGTATTTTAGCATCAGAAAAATTACATCACCTAGTTAAATTGTCAATTCAGTGTGATTTAACTTGGTATAACAACCATACTATCTGTTAACCCAATGCAAGACGAAGGAAATGAGAGGAAATTATAGTACAGTACAGCCCAATCTTGTTGGAGGACATTCTTAATAAAAGCTAAATTGCTGAATTTCACACCTGGTTCATTGGACCTGGTGAATTTGCTTGAGGTTGGAAAAGTTCAGTACAGGACCAACATGGTTTATTGTTGTCTGTAGTGTTGGCATTCCTGTTTAATTTCAGTTTGTTCCTTATGGTCTTATGACTGTGGCCATCTGATTCAGTTACACTGCTGCTTCATGTTGCCAAATAGACGTTCACACATCTTTAATAACTCATCAATCTATCTTTGTCTTTCTCTCTTTAGGGAAAGCCGTATATGTTTGACCGTGTGTTTCAGTCTAACACCTCTCAAGAGCAGGTATACAACGCTTGTGCTCAAAAGATTGTTAAAGGTAAGGAGCAAGTTTCCAGGTGTCAGCCCACAGCCATAATATATTCTACAGAATACAACAACATTCAAATTATTTTACTTTTGGGGGGGGATACTACTAATTACTACTATAAAATAGTAGTAATTATATCACTTCTAGTGAACAAAATGTATTTTGGTAAAAAGCCATATTTGAATAATTTGATTTGTTTTATTTGTGCCTTACAGATGTGCTTGAAGGCTATAATGGTACGATATTTGCTTATGGACAAACTTCCTCTGGAAAAACACACACCATGGAGGTAAAAATTCATCTGCAAATAAATAAAATTAATACAGAATCATTGCCTGCAGCAGGTGGTCTGATTTTCAGGAAACTAATACAAATTTCAAATGGTTTTCAAATTCAGTAACTTGAGCAGTGCTATAAAAGTATTAAATACATTATGACCTTGGCAAAGTATTAAATATATTGTGAATATCATTTATGTTTTCATGGTTTTATAGGGTGTAATATATCTTAAGTTATACTTCAGTGTAAAGCACTTCAGTAATAGAAATACTGTATGTTGATAGCTGATATGTTTGTGATGTCTAGGGGAACCTGCATGATCCAGATGGCATGGGTATCATTCCACGGATTGTCCAGGATATATTCAACTATATTTATTCCATGGATGAAAATCTGGAATTCCATATTAAGGTAAAAACTATATGATGACAGTGGGAGACAAGGGCACATTGGAACTGTCTGAAAATGTACAGTGACAGTAATTCTTAAATGACAGTAATTCTTGAAGACCTTACAAAATACAGTTTCTGAATATTTAATTGTCTAGACTTTGCACTATGTGACTGTAATCTTTATAAAATTAGAAAAAACACGGGAATTAGAAATGACAAGCAACGCATAACACAAGTGTTATGTCACACAAGTGATTAAGCTGTCAATCTCATCGAGCTCTTCTGTATTGGCAGGTCTCCTATTTTGAGATTTACCTGGACAAGATCAGGGATCTGCTGGATGGTGTGTATGACATGAGCTGAATGTGATGCCAAAAGATTTTTACATATAAAACATTGAGACGCATTTGAGATCATTCATAAACTCTTTGTCTTCCTCTCAGTGTCTAAGACCAACCTGTCTGTACACGAAGACAAGAATAGAGTTCCATACGTGAAGGTCAGTCTTTACTGTAGGGAATAGCAACCTGTGTATTAGACAGAGCATGATTCAAGATGTTTAAGGGTACTCCTCTCTCTCTCTCTCTCTGTAGGGTTGTACTGAGCGGTTTGTGTGCAGTCCTGAAGAGGTCATGGACACCATAGATGAGGGCAAATCCAACAGACATGTGGCCGTCACAAGTAAGCCTGTGCATATCAGTTGTTTTGTACCCTTGACACCTTTTGCACTCCTAAAGGAAGCTCAAACAATAATGAATATACAGGTCCTTCTCAAAAAAATTAGCATATTGTGATAAAGTTCATTATTTTCTGTAATGTACTGATAAACATTAGACTTTCATATATTTTAGATTCATTA
>JBAJNP010000106.1:101030-143412 GCA_036877545.1 Yasuhikotakia modesta | reverse complement strand
CTCCATAACACCTCAGCAGTGCCACAGGCTGATTGCCTCCATGCCACGCCGCATTGAAGCAGTCATTTCTGCAAAAGTATTCCCGACCAAGTATTGAGTGCATAACTGAACATAATTATTTGAAGGTTGACTTTTTTTGTATTAAAAACATTTTTCTTTTATTGGTCGGATGAAATATGCTAATTTTTTGAGATAGGAATTTTGGGTTTTCATGAGCTGTATGCCAAAATCATCAATATTAAAACAATAAAAGGCTTGAACTACTTCAGTTGTGTGCAATGAATCTAAAATATATGAAAGTCTAATGTTTATCAGTACATTACAGAAAATAATGAACTTTATCACAATATGATAATTTTTTGAGAAGGATGCTTATGTTATATTACATTATTCCAGTTTAAAACTGCTATAGCTCTTTGGGTATGACATAAGAACGGTTCTTCTTTGGGGTTAAAAGGTGATTAAAAGATAAAGACAGCCTGGAAAGTCCCAATTATGACTTGGCTCTGTGTTATTTTGCCTTATTATAGTAGATAAAAAGGACTAGATAGTAGATTCATTCAGTAATGAACTATATTAGCACGCCGCTGGGGACCATCCTGGACAGAAGGAAAAGAGCCGATGTGTGTCTACACAGCTGTGGTCTCCATATATGAAAGACAGATTATTGGTCTTACTGTTTATTTGGGGCTCCTTTCCACATCTGTCTATGAATCACGTGATGGGATTAGTTTGCCCTGTGCTGCCCCACTGCATGATGCCTCTCCAGTCCACAGCAGGGATCCATGGAACAAGGACCCCAGTCTGTTATCCTCTGTCCCACCGGCCCCTGTGTTTTCTGCTTAAATGTCTTCTCATACTCATTCTCTGAGTTCCAAGGGGCCTCCATCGCCTGGATGTTAGGAGTCTATGATGCATAATCTCTCTCTCTTTATTCATAAACTGCCCTCTAAATGCTCAGTTCTTCTGTTTATTGATAAAGTTGAAGGATGGGGGTTTTCGGATGGCTTTTAACCTAAAGGCATGCAGTACAGCTCTAGACCCTGTTGCCATGGTACCCCTTCGGCTCACATTGCGACCAAGGCATGCCATTATTCTCTCCCTGTCGAAATGTGCTGCTTCTTCTGACTCAAGTTATTGTGGCGCACACAAGTGGCCCTCAGAAGAAAATAGCATTGCAAAGAAAGGCTGAGGTCAGGGGTCACATTAGAGCCTTCCCATCAGAAACCACGTTTTTGTGATCAAATTTGTTGGAGACACAAAAAGAGCCACAGTATCGTATCTCAAACACACGGCAGTGCAGAGACAGCAGAACATGCCTGCCAGCATTACCACAGCTCAGTTTAAGAGTGTGGAGTCACAAGTCCATTAAACACTGCCCTCTAAACAGAAGCTACCGGTTACCCTTTTGCTTTTCAACCAGTTGTAGGAAACTCAGCACCAGAACTCTCTCTCCTCTCCTTTGCTCTCCTCCTTCACTGCTGCACAAACTACACAAAGATCAACACTCTGGTAAGTCTCTTATACATTTATTAACTTATTTCGTAACTTGTTTACAATGTTTAAGAAGATTTTTTCAAAATTTGGCCTGGGGATAATTACAAGAAATACAAAATTTGTATTTGTTCAGGTTTAGACTTAAGACATTGGTAACCAATTTGATTTATTCTAAGACCAGTTAATTGCTTAAAAGAGGATGAGGAATGTGAAAGTTAATTGTTTTATTGGACATAAAAAGTGCTAGTTTTAAATTATTGTTAAAAGCTGTTTTAGTTTCTTGAGATTTGCGTTGCTTGTTTGTTAAATAGGCATGGGATCTGAATAAAAAAAACTCCAGTAGAAAATTTTACTTAGTTCAGGCTTTCATGTGTTTGTGTGTAACTGGTTAAAAGGAGAGTCTTGTTTAGCTTGGTTTGAGTTTGAGCTCTGGAAGCATGTTCATCCACGCTGAGCCTCAGCTTCGGTTAATCTGCCGAATGCCTTGCCTGTAATTACTTCTACACTTCTTTTGTGTGAGGTAGTGCAGGAGCATTAGTGTCACAGTACAACCTTAGCTTGACCCCACTAATCTTTAATACAAAAGTGAATTTGTATTGTTGCCAAAGTTTTCTGTAGATACAATTTTGTACTACAGTAATGCCTTTGGACTAAAGTTATTTTTTAATTTTTAAATATATTTTAATAAATTTCCTTTTTTCTCATATTTTTGTGGAGCAATGTGATGTTCTTGGATCACATTTTTGGTTCATTTTCTAATACACACCCAAGGAGAAGAATTATCCATCAACATCTGGATTTCTTCATCACTCTCTAGTGAAGCAAAGTTCAGGACAGCTTTTGTTGTTTTTTGTAGTCTGCTTAATCTTTGTAATTTACTGGAGGGTTTGACATGTTTCAGGACTTTAAATTTTCTTCCCGCCCCCAATTATAAACCCTGCTTACCCACCTATGTCAAGACACCAAAGGGTCTTAAATGCCCCTTTGCCCACACCTATTTTGTGCTTTTTCCAAAAAAGTTCCAAAAATATTAATTATGTGTATTCCCCTTATTCAAACACTAGCGTGAAGTTATTGGGAACGTTTTGTTGGTATTACATTTATGCAATTGGCAGATGCAGATTTATATAAAGCGTCTTCAAGCGAATTCAAGTTCTATACTGATGCATGCACTCATACACTTTATCAGTACATGTGATCCCTGGGAATCAAATCCATAACCTTTGCACAGCTAACATAAACAGTTGAGCTACAGAATATTTGGTTCTCTTTGTGTTAAATACATACTGCAAATGTAAGTATTTAAGCAGTGATTTTTTTGTGTTTCCCTGACACATTTTGCTATAAGCTGGCAAACAGGGATGTGGCTATGACTTCATTATTTTCAGTTAGTCGTACGATTAACAAAATACCTTTAATGCTGTCAGCGCATTTATTTATTTATACATTTATTTATTTTTGCAGGCAGATTATTAAGGTAAATAGTCAAGATTTGTCAGACCTAATTGTTTTCACATTTCCTCCATACTTATATACTTTCTTGTGCACACTTACATTGTTCCTACAAACTTTTAGCTGCATGTAAAACAATTTGCCAGCCATACGCCAAGTACTAACATGGGTTAGTAACATGGGTTAATAACCTTACTTAAAATGGTCTTCACCTCATCTCTGCTGATAGTGCTTCATCTGTTGCTCCTGATTATTAATAGTGCAACTGTTTTGCATGGCAGGCAGGCTAGAGTAAATGCCTCTTCTAAATAGAGTTTTTCATTGAATCTGAGGCAGGCAGCCCTGTGCACCCGCCAATAGTTTGACAAACTAGAATGCCATGTGGACAGCTGGGTAGGACTGTAAACAGATAGCAGGGAGCGGCTCTGGGGACCCGTGACAAAGATGTAGCCCTGGATACCCTGCAACCTACATGCAGCACTTCACTAGTATTGGCAGCATGTGTGGAGCGTGGAGGCGCAATGTGTGTGCAGTCAACTGCTCCGCAGAGACATCTGCGCAGTCCCTTGGGACACAGAAATATATCTTATTTCTAAGTATATCTCAATTGCTGCCAAACCCCCAGACAGCATGAATGTTCCTTCAGTTACTCTTCAAAGCACAAAGAAAGACAATTTTGAACTGCTGTTGTAATGAAAGAGTGTTGTTGTGCCCTTTGCTCTATTTTTGCAGACATGTTTTGAGAATAGGTGACTTTTCCCAATAGCATTTTTTTCTTTTAGCCAGCTCTTACTGCATAACCTCTTAGGTTAAAAAAAAGGATTATAGATATTTAATTATTTTCTACTGTTGTTGAAGGTCTGTAAAATGTTGTAAGGTCTGTAATAAAATTTTTCTTATTCTCTATAGCTATAAAGATGCCCCCTCTGACTGGACTTCCCACCTTGCAGTCCAATCAAATCATGGAGAACTGTCCACCTGTGGATAATGCAGTGGAGAACATGGTCTTTGGATTCTACTACATCATAGTTTTTCTTTTGGCACTAAAGGGAAATAGTCTTGCCTTGTGGATCTTCACCCGCCAGAGAGGCACCTCTTCTCCAGCCAATGTGTTCTTGCTTCATCTTGCTGTGGCTGACTTGTCCTATGTCTTCATTTTACCCCTCAGGGCAACTTATCATTTTACCGGGGGCCACTGGCCCTTCGGTGAGGTTCCCTGCCGCCTCGCAGGCTTCCTCTTTTATGTAAACATGTATGCCAGTTTGTACTTCCTGGCTTGTGTTGCAGGCGATAGATACCTTGCTGTGGTGCATGCTGTACGTTCCCTCAAGGTCAGACGCCCTCGTTATGCTCACATAGCCAGCTTTGCACTATGGGCTTTGGTGACAGTTGCTATGGCGCCCCTACTGGTCACCCAGCAAACTGCCGAAGTCAACGGCTCTACTGTATGCTTGCAGCTATACAGAGAGAAGGCCTCACGCCGCGCTCTTGTCTCTCTTGCTGTGGCGTTTACACCCCCTTTCCTTGTCACCCTCTCCTGTTACTTACTGATAGTAAACAGTCTGCGGAAAGGTTTAAGGCTGGAGCCTGCATTGAAACTCAGAGCTCTACGCACAATCGGTCTGGTCATGCTCATTTACATAGTGTGCTTTCTGCCCTATCACTTAAGCCGTGCAACCTTTATTTTGGGCTATGGACATCCAGATCTGTCTTGCCAAATCAAAAGAGGGCTTGCCTTGGCCAACCGTCTTACTTCCTCTCTGACCTGCCTAAATGGAGCTTTGGATCCCCTAGTCTACCTGTTTGCAGCTGAAAAGTTCAGGGGAAGCGTTCGCAGGCTCCTCTGTAGAGACAAGTCAGGCGGTTCTGGTGCTACAAGTGGGGACATGAAGGGTACACATGACAGCTCTCTGAGTGCCAAATCAGAGTTATGAGACACTGATTACAATTGTGTATAAATGGTGTGACTATTTTCCCACAGTTTCTGACTGTAGACATTTTGTATGCATGGTCCATTAAAGATCAGGAATAACTTTTAACAGCCTTTTGTGTCACCAAACACATGATTTTGAATATGTTGAAGTAAATGTGATTTGGGACAAAACTGTAAATATCTGTGAAAGACTGGAATTTTTACAGCACTAGTAACATTTTCTGAGTTAGTGTTTCTCAACCAGCGGCTGGGCCCCCTGAGGGCCTCAAGATGAAAATTATTTAAAATATGACAAAACAAGCTTTAAAATAAGCTAAACCAACTACGTATATACAATACAATGTACAATACAACAATATATGTATTTGTGTTTGGTTGTTATTATAACAAATAAACATCCATCTAGTAATGTCAAGCACTATTTTGTTGGGGTCAAAATGGCAAGGTCAAAAAGGGTTGAGAACAATTAAATTATGTATTTGTATGCGTTATGTATGTGTTACCAGTTGTTGTACCAAACTAATAGTGGGTGGCTAAAGACTTCATAAAGGCTCAAGAAGACATAATGTAGATGTTAGTACTGTAAGTGTTGGCTTTAAATCTGTAATGTGTTTTTATTTGCATATTACCTGTTTGCTGACATGCTTTAACTGTTATGCTGTAAGCAGATACATTAACATCCGGGAAGAAATCAATGTGAAACTAACTAGTTAAAGCATGTGTCCACAGGAGGTTACTGTGGTTACATAACTATCAATGGTAAAAATATAATAAAAATATGTGGAGTACCAAACCTGTAAGAATACTACTTTTTAACATTCCTTACAGCTTGTTATTAAGGCTATTTAAATACATACATGTGCACTTCACACTAAATAATCAATTAAATATTAATCATTTGCATCTTATTAATTGTGGTGTGTAATTAGAGCTTTTTAATCGGATAAACACAGTATGTGTCAAATTGTTGTGTTTTGTGTCACGTTTAAATGATGATGTCTTACATCCTAATTTATTTTTTATGACTTTTTTAGTTATTGGAACCCATTGGTATCTGTTTGCCATCATCTGTATTATTTTTATTATACAACTGTTCTGTTTCACATGCAAAACTGGTTGAATTTATTATAAATGCTTTCACTGAATAAATGTAGCCTGAATTTAAAATTGTTTTTGTTTTGGACCCTGATTGCTTTGGAACAAATACAATATCAATTGTTCCCGCAAGATGCAAACACTGTAATGTGTCTCATTGTGTTGTCAGATGACACATCATGAGAACAGCTCAGTGTTCATCACCCAAACACCTCCCACACAAACAAACACATCATATACTCCCATTAGTCTCAATAACACTTGACTTTTGAGTATCTTCTCATGTGACAGCTGCTAATGACAATGGCTGAATCTTGTGAAACTATAGCATTTATAACAAGCATGGGTCATTGTGTGGAGGCTTTCACATACATTCTGCCCCACCACACTGTGGGCAGTACTGCTGAGCTCTTATTGACAGTAGAACATAGTAGTTTTTTAGAGACATTGAGGCAAGACGGAAACCACCAGACTGAAGTGACTGTGGCAGCATTCAGGTTCTCTTTTCACATCATGCGGCTGTCAGCAATTCTCTCTCTCTCTCTCTCTCTCTCTCTCTCTCTATCTCTCTGTGTCTTTGCCTCTTTTTTCATATTTGTGAAAGGATTCCTGTTCATTAATGTAACAGGGCATCATTACAGAGAGTGAGTGAGAGAGAGGAAGAGAGTAATGTGTGTACTATGTGTATTATTCAAAATTACTCAAGACTACCTAGAAGTATGATGCCATCAATTCAAAAAACAATAATCAGATAACCTGCTGATAAAGCTGGTTTGCTGGTCAAGCTATTGTTCAAGCTTTGCCAAGTTAGCCTTAGCTAGTTATATTGGTCTTCCACTCTAATCCCACTCTAAACTATATCTATATATACATTATTATTGTTATTAGTTTTCATGCATAAACCTTCCATTTCATTGGTAATCTATCTTAAAATACACCCAAATGTTGATGCATAACTTCGATTAGTATTTCCCAAAGCTACTTCCCTCTTGAGACCAGTGGCTTGGCCAGAGAGATAATTCCATAATCCACCTCTCAACAGAGCCCTTCACACTGTAACAGTTTATCTACATTTTACTGCTTTGCATATTGGCCTTCAACACTTACATGGGTTGTTCTGCTCATATTTTAGTTTGGTTAGCTTCAATAATTTGGATGTAATCAAAGGGCTCTCTCACAACAGTTATTACCAAACCTCATATACCTTTCTCACCTCTTTTGTGGTAAACAAAAAAAGTTTGTAGCAAACATTTGAACCAGTCTGCTCCACAGTCTTCTTGCCTGCTCACTCTCTCTGAGTTTTTAAACTCTGTGTGCACAGAATGAGGAAGTTCACCGTGTTTGTGGCAGCTTCCTTTTTGCAGCTTTCGCCCTTCTAACAGGAAGAGAGAGAAACAGCAAGCCTAGAGCTACACAGAGCAGGAACAGCCATCAATTCTAACAACGCCATGAAACAGACTTTGGGACTCTGAAGCCAACCTCATGTTTATCACCTCTTGAAAACTGCCGGGGTCAAATTAGTCTTTGGGAAAGGAAAAGTCTTTGGAAAGGATGTTTTGCCAACAGCCATGGTATCATGGCAATATCACTCGGTCTACAGCTGAGGACCTTCTCTGCAAAACAGGGAAGGATGGAAGCTTCCTCTTGAGGGACAGCGAATCTATACAGGGAGCTTATGCCCTCTGTGTGCTGTAAGTACCATTCAACTGTCAAAAGTGGCAGCTCAAGTGGAAGTATGCATACACTGTTATTAATATATTATTCATATAGATTGAGCATGAGATAATTGATGTTTTTAAGGTATGTTAGTCTGTAGATTTATGTAGGTTGTAGGTTACAAATTTACCTATAGTTATCAAGTAAATGTTGCATGTGAAATGTATTTGGTTTTGTGTCTCTGATCCTGCAACATAGTTTGGGTGAGGTAAATAAAGTTTTAAATTACATTTATTTGATCTGCCTTCCCCTTTGTAATTGAAAGCTTGTTGTCAATTTTAACACCAGAGAAAAGGGGATTGCATAGAAACCCCTTGGTTCTAGACACAATGTTATCATCATTGATATTAATATACAAAACAGGGACCTATTTTTTTGCAAACTGATCTCAGTTTTCCTGTAACAGTAATGCTCATTTATAATGTAGTGTTCTATGCAAATGTAAATAATGTAATGGGAATAAAAGGCTATGTGATTCCTTTCTCTGAACTATTATTATCTAATATTATATTACATTATTATATTTACAAACATTATTGCCTAAGAATGAGGCAAAATGTTACTTTTGACTGTTCTTGTACATGTTTAAAATGTTTATTTTATATGAGCTATTCAGATAGATGTTATAGTTTTGCTTTGTTTTTAGTTATTCATGTAATTTCTCTCTCTCTTTTACAGCTTCCAGAAGTGTGTGTATACCTACAGAATATTACCAAATGAAGATAAAAAGTTATCAATCCAGGTTAGGAATTTAACATATTTTGCTATTTGACCCCAACAGATAAGATTCTGCATCAGACTCTTTGGCCTAAAGTTTTGTCATGCTCTTCGTATAGGCAGTGGTCACATTAAGGGCAATGTGCATTGCCTTAAAATTTAGTGACAGTGCTGTACAATCATCTGTGGTTTATATGAACCTGGATTTAGCAATCTGATTTGTTAGTATGGCAGAAAGTTTTAAATTGCCCTTGTTGACTGAGCTTTATTGCTATAGATAAATAATATTTGTGCATTATTAATCTGTATTTATTAACCAGTATCACAGCATCACTAAATACAATTAAATACAACCTCAGGGTTGAAACGAATATAATTATCCATTACTAGCATTGTGGTCATAGCGTACTGGTCACTTGACAAAACACTATCCAGCTTCATAAATAGTTAGCCAGAACATCTGGCATCTTACAAGTCATTTACTATCTTGTGTTTGTTAATGAATGTGTGACCTTGTGACAGTTGGCTGCTCAGCTGCCAAAGCCTCGCTGAGACTCTTGTGTGTGTCTTGTGCTTCAAACTATCTATTCTGTCCTCTGCATTAAAGCAAGTCTTGGTCTACCAGTGTGACAGTGCAGCTGCAAAACCAACTGGTGTTTTATTCAGGCTAGACAAGACTGCTACGCTCATGACCATGACAAAACAATGAAAGCGTGCTATGACCCCACACGAAAAAAAGCGGGTGACCTTTGACTATAATTGACATTGTTCTGTCTCGACTAGCTGGTGTTTGGTACATTTAGAAGCAACCTGCACTAAGAAGGCAGGGTGAACTGAGGATTGTAGAGTTGGAGAAAGCCCCTCAATGTCTCTATCATGGTTCTTCCTTCAAGCCTGTGTTGCTGCCTCAGTATTAAATTATCCATCAGCGTGGGTGTTAAGCAAGCCACAGGGTTCCTCTTGCAACTTGTCTTGAGTTTAAAGTTTCAAACAAATGTTTATGTCTTGTAATCTAATTAGACTTGATAAATTCAACTAAATGTGAGTTTGTGCTGACCTTAAATATTAGGTTGATAAGTCTATGAGAGAACGTGGCAGGAATTTAACGTTAAAATTATGTGTTGTCTATTGTTAGTCCGACATCTTGTGATTAGACTTGCTAAGATGGATGGCAACAGTGTCTAAAAAGTAGACATTTTTTCTTTTATTGCCCTATACCTTAAAATATGAAATTATGGTCTATTAACAAGAGTAAGACAAGAGTAAAACAAGAGTAAGATTTGGGGCTATGAAATGGCTATAACTTTACAGGTCTTTTTGGTCGGTAATGGAAAACATTTGTGGTGTCTTCACAGCAGGTTATACACACATTGCAGAGTTTTGACACTATGCGGCAGAGAATGCATACGATTACCATTCATTTGTTAATGTTGTGTCAGTATTTTTTATCATTGGTTTGACATTTAATTTAGCGCAAGCCTCAGTTGTGGAATTTAAATGGGTCAAACTATTTGCTGAGCTGCATCAAAGCCTAAGGCAGATCAGGTGATTTAGAAATTATACTGCAAAGACCATTAAAAACTTTGGCTTATAAACCTGACTGCACATTTTTAAAGTAAACCATGTAAACTGCAGCAATGCAATTTACTGCTGTTTATTTTAACTGGCATAGAAGAAGAACAATGAAAATTTGCATATATACCACAGAAAAGCAAGGTGGGTAGCATTTAATCGTATTTCGCATTGTGTTTCTCAACTAGTTAGGTCTCAACTAGTGTTAGGTCTTAAGGTTTTAAGAGACGGGGACAAACTGAGGACTGAAGAGTTAGAGAATGTCCCTCAATTGAAGGATATCTCATCACATCTGTTTGTTGCTCAATTTTTCTTGTTACTTTTTTTTGAAGGCATCTGAAGGAGTGCCTATTCGGTTCTTCTCAGTACTGCCAGAACTGGTGGAGGCATATTATAAGGAAAACATGGGTCTGGTGACACACCTTCAGTATGTTGTGCAGAAGGAGGAGGAGCCAGAGGAAGAACCAGGTAAGGGCATAATCATAAGGTCCTTCTATGAGTGTCATAACCAAAGCAATGTTCAGTTCAGCAACTTGACCAGAGTTGATTTGAATGGTTGTTGTTACAATCTTAACTTGCATAGCCAATGCATGTTACAAAGTCCAAAGGTTTAAGACCAGTAATAAAGATGCTTCTACTCAAAAATGCTTATACTAGTATTTGTGTAATTCTTTATCAAAAAATTGAGAATTTTAAATCACCTGTATAATCATTTCTAGAACTAAGTATGCTTAAAGCCACAGATCTGAATTGTATATTGCAGAATCTTTCATTCAAAGCTACAGGAACACTCATTAAACTCACATATCAAATCGTTTTTTATATCTTATTGTAACATTAATTTAATAGAATGCTATAGCTAACCTGGTAGAACATACACTATAAAAAGTGATTTGTTGTCTTAACAACCTTAACATAACGTTTGTTTACAATTTGCCACTGATGCCTACATGTTACATTGTTTAGCTTTACTGCATGAAGCCGCATCCTAAAATAGTGCACACATAACACAATATATGTTACATGACATGCCAGTTTTCGGAACAAGGAGCAAAACAACGCAGTAATCCAGCAAAGATTTTTAATCGAGTTATCCAAAACAGACACGGGGAACATCCAACAAAACATGCACATTTATTAACAAACATCAGACCCTGCTAAATGCTAGACAGGGACAAACTTATAAAGCAAACTAATTAAACTCCGACAGGTGAAGGAGCTAAACTAACAAGAACAGGATAAATAAGGACAAAAACATGGGTGAAACCAAATAGACAGATTATGGGGGGTGAAAACAGAGCTAAACAGGGAAAACCAAAAGAACAGTTCACGGGGGATGTAACAATATAGCTCTACACTAGAATATGTTGGAACAAGTTGGAATATGCTATTCTAATAGCAGGTTGCAGCAAGTACACAATTTAGCGGTATTTCTCTGAAATAAAAACTATGTGCTGTCACTTTGCTACAGAGACCTGTCAGTGATCACTATTGATTTATTAAACATAATTTTCATTAACAGCATTTAACAGCAGTAGGAACAAAGACTGTTGAATCTCCAAGGAATGCATAAACTTATAAAATGTATAATTGTAAAAAGCTTAAAATAAAAACTGCATAAATGTAAATTACATGTTATTATTTTTTCACCATACGGTGTCTTCATTGCTGGAAATCTACTTCAGACTGGTATCTGTGGTAGCTGGATTGTAGCAAGTTGGTCACTGACCATGTTCCAAAACACCACTGTTGGCTTACAGTGGATTTTCCAACAGGTTTTAAATTCTTCCGAATATTAAAACAATGTGCTGTTTATTTGCTGTTTTGAATTTTGAATCCCAGACTTTAAATGTTGTCTATGACTTTTAGACTCACTGTTACACTTTTAGATTTGCCTTTTAGATACACTGTTGATTAGATTGTAATAGCACTTCTCATATGCTTTTCCACAGAGCCACTTAGTTTGCCTCCTCAGCTCCCACCCAGAAATTTTACAAGTAATGAATGTAAAGATAGTCATAATGACACTTCCAGAGGAATGGAGAGAGTAACAGAGTTCGCTCGCCCCTCCATCACAGACACCTATCTCCAGCGTCTGCAGCAAATCGACATTTCAAAGTAAAATAAGATTACTTTGTCATACTTCAATTTACCTGCTTGTTTTTACAAGTTACCTTACAAAGTTATGTTGTAAAGCATTTGAAGGAAAATATTTAGCTAATGTCAGACAATGGGCCTGACATATTTTAAACTCAGTTTGTTTGAACGTCTTTCTGTGTAGCCTTTTTCTGGTATGTTAATGTTTCACATGTTTGAATTCCAGTCTACCTGAGGATCATCAGAAGTCCATCCAGGAGTACTTCCGTACATCACTGTGTCTAGATGCAGAACAGGTGCAGAATGGAAACCCTACTATTCCTCACTTTAAAAAGCTCACACTGAGTATCTGCAAAAACCTGAACAGGTCAGACAAACTATTTAACGTATTGTGAATTTAGTAATATTGCTATTTTAACACAAAAGTTTAAAATTAATATTGTTTCCTTTTGTAGTGAAATTTCTCGCACTCTTCCAAGTCTGGAAGCACTGCAGAAGGTTTTGGATCAGCCTCTGTCTCCCGGATCTGGAAGAATAAGGAGTCAAGTAAGATTGAATTACAGACAACTACAGAAACATTACACAGAATCTTACATGTATATCATATAACAGCTTTGTGGTATGTCATGGTAATTTCACAAAATGTCTGTCTGGTGTTTTTTTTCAGGTTTCTGGTGATGCAAATCAATCTGTGGCTTTCAGACTTGAGCAGCTGACTACGCTTTTAAATTCAATAGAAGACAAGGTATCTCTTCCTGTATTTATACTTTACACCAAGCATGACGCTAACCAGAAACTTACATCCTATTGCAGACTGTACTTTTATTGTAGACTGACAGCCCCTGTTATTCACAGACCAAGACTGCCATATTTGATTCTGTGGGATATGATGGAGGCCACAAAAAGTCACTAATACCTCCTGTGATGTTTGAAGTAAGAAACTCAGTTCGACAGACAACATATGACTTCATTTAAATTTTCAAAATACGGAAAATGTTATCATTTATTATTATAGTAAAACACAAAACAATTAACTTTAAATACCGTATATGGATTTGCAATATTTGAAGTGATCAGCAAATGTTTTCCTGCTTTAACAGTATTTTGTCAACAGTTTTTAGGGTTGTTGCTCTGCACAGAAAGCATGTTTTCTTATGTGTGAAATCTAGCGATAGAAAAACTTTCAGTTGGCTTGCTGACTGGCTGTGCAAAAAGAATGTTGTAACATGCTGTTGAAAGACTTTTATTGTAAGAAAAGCTATAGCACTTTTTTTTGTTTTAACAGGTAAAATCAGAATCCATCGGTATTTCAAACAAAATGTACCTCAAGGTAGATGTGGAAGGTGGGAAACTTTACTTCAAGAAGTCCAAAGATGGACCCGAGGATAAATATTTTGTGCACAATAAAAGTATGTAACACTGCCAAAGTACACCTTCACACACACACCTAAACACCCCATCATTGATACATGCTGTAGCATATTAGAGAACTAAAGTGCGACAATGCGGTCACACCCCTGTGGAGGCATTAGTGTTTGGCTGACTGAGGCATCAATGTTTGCTGACTTATCTAGTTTATTAATGACTACTTACAACTGCCAAAAATACAGCTTAGAGGACAAAAATATCTGACTATAAAATATGATCGACCAATCAGAATCAAATATTCCAGACAAGCATGTAATTAAAGTCAATTTACAACTACACAACATATACAAAGTGTAAAATGACCCATGACTAATAAATATTGAGGTTTGTGATAAATTCTTAATTTTCAGTTCTGCAGTTGGTAAAGTCACAGAAGTTGCAAAACAGACTAGTATTGGTGGTGGAGACCGAAAAGGAAAAAACTCAGCGTAAAGACTATGTCTTTGATGACACCAAGGTATCCAACAAAGGCACCCCACCAATATTATGGTTATAGTTACATTTGTTTTAGGTACCCAAAATAATAACGATAATAGTGTAAATAGTACATGACAGTCTAACTTTTATGTATTGCCTTTAAAGGTATGTTTTCAAGGTACATATTATGTGTTTATTAATTCATAATATCTCTAAAATAATATTAATAATAAAAGAACAAAGGTGGAAAAAAGCCATCAAAATTGTTGCCTTTGTATTATTAATTATTAGGTAGGTAATGACAAAGTAAATGACAAAGAATGAACAATAATAGATTGTTTATTGTTGTATGTAAATGTGTCTTTTAAACATGTTTGTAGAAAAGAGAGGGTTTCTGCCAACTGCTGCAGCAGATGAAAAACAAACACTCAGAGAAACCTGAGCCAGACATGATCACTATATTTGTTGGCACATGGAATATGGGTAAGAGCATTACAGTTGTTGACTTTGTTTCCTAAAGCAGTGACTTACACGTTCTTATACACTCAAATGTTAAAGGATACAGTTGTAGAAATGCTTGTGCAATCATGTGTTATTGTGCACATGAGGTCATCCTTGTACAATCATGAGGTCTCAGGTTTATACTGTAACTACAAACAAACAGTGTCTGTCTATCCAGGAAATGCCAGTCCACCACCAAACATCACTTCCTGGTTCCAGTCGAAGGGTCAGGGGAAAACTCGTGATGACACAGCCAATCAAATCCCTCATGATATCTATGTCATTGGGACACAGGAGGACCCACTGGGAGAGAAAGATTGGATAGACACAGTCAGAGGAGCCCTTAGAGATATAACCAACATTAGCTTTAAACATGTAAGCCACACAAAGCCAGATTCCTGCTGAAAGGATAAAGTAGCATTAGGGTTATTATGTTAAATCATTTCTTTAAAATGATGGTGCTAAAAGGGTTCTTCACAGCAATGCCATAGAAGAATCATTTTGTTCCCCAAAGAACCTTTCAGTCAAATAGAACTTTTGCTTTCTCACTACAAAGAACCACTACAAAGACCCTTTTATGCAGACCCTTTTAATGAAGTTTTTTATGGAACCATACAGCCCAGTAAAAAAAACTTTATTTTTAAGAGTGTACTTACACATTGTGGATTCTGTGTGTATGAATGTTTTGTTGTACAAAATAAGCTAAATGATGGCAACAATTTGCTTGGTTTTAACAGATAGCCAGTCACACATTGTGGAGTATAAGAATTGTGGTTCTATCTAAGCCAGAACACGAGAACCGTATCTCGCACATCTTCACTGACAGTGTTAAGACCGGAATAGCTAATGCCCTAGGTCTGTTTATTCCATTTCCTTTTTGGAATATGTAATGTTCATCTAATTCATGTATCTTTGTTTATTAAAAGCAAACTGTTACCGTGTGTGTGTGTGTGTTTGTGTATTTATAGGAAACAAAGGAGCAGTGGGGGTCTCCTTTATGTTTAATAGAACCTCCTTTGGGTTTGTCAACAGTCACCTGACCTCAGGAAGTGAAAAGAAACTAAGGTAAACCACAAAATGATCAATGCATAATGTTTTGCAGCTATATATTAACTGCTTTTTGAACCCTTTCTAGACGAAACCAAAACTACATCAATATTTTGCGCTTTCTAAATCTGGGAGATAAGAAGCTTAACCCTTTTGACATTACACATCGCTTCACACACCTCTTCTGGCTGGGAGATCTGAATTATAGGGTTGACTTACCAGCACAGGTAGGCTTATGTGTGTGCATTAGCTAACCTTAAACCTGTTGCACACATAAGATTTGGTCTAAAATGAAGTTTAAATAATTTGCCATTTATTTTGCATGTAAAGGAGATTTTATCTTATTAAGTTTGTACCAAAGAAGTTATATTTACTTTTGACTGTAAAACATGTACACATTTATGCATTTGGCAGATGCTTTTAAACAAAGTGGCTTACAGTGAATTTCAGCTATGCACTTTTTGTATGTGTGTATTCTCTGAGAATCGAGAAGTTAAACTACAGGTACAATGTATCAAGAATGTGTTTATTTTTTCACAGCAAGTTTTATTATAGAATTCACTAATTCAGATTTTACACAGTGGATTAATCATTTTTTACACTGCATGGCCTAATGAAGCTACAAATGTGTTCAAAATGTAAAAAAAAACCTTAATGTTACAGATAGGACCTAAGATATACGCATTCCAGTTACTGTAAACATTCATATAAACTCTAACCTCAATTTTGGCCATGAATATGATACTTCTAGACAGGACCTCACTGTAGTTGAGAGAGCTTAGTGATCTTAAAAGGCAACAGCCAGCCTTTCTAATAATAGAGCTTTTACCTACAGCAGCCCCTGACATCAACAGTCAGGAAAAGACTTCTGTAAGGTTGTTGGCTCTTTGCAGGAAGCAGAGAACATTGTGATGAAGATCAAACAGCAACAGTATCAGGAACTGCTTGCTAAAGACCAGCTGAACATTGAAAGAAGAGAGGAAAAGGTCTTCTTTGACTATGGTGTGAATTACCTCTCTTTATCTGTTTGTTAAGCCTTGGTTGCAGTACTTTGTAACTATACCTTAGAAATCTTTAGCTAGTCTTGTTGAAAAATAACTGTAAAATAAATACTGTTTCTAAACAGGTTTCCTTTGAGATTTTCAACCTATAGTTAGCTATACTATAGGCTTATAGTTGCTCTTTGACAAATGGGTAGGGATGGGATTTCTTAACAAGAAAAAACACATCTGCTTTGAAAAAACAAATGCCTTATTACTGTTACTGTATGATACTAGAACCCAACAGTAAATGCATCTCTGAGGGGATTTGAGGAAAAGGCTTTTGCAATGAAACACTGAACATTTAATGGCACCTATCATAATTTGATGATCGTTATTTGCAAAGCATTTTTGCAAGTAATAAAGGCAAATACATTTTTTGAGAGTGCTAAATTTAATTTGATTTTTATTTGAATTGTTTAGGAAACAATTATTTTTGTCAGCACATTTAATGCATGTTAAGTATGTTTTACTTTACAGAGGAAGAGGAGATTACATTTGCTCCCACCTATCGCTTTGAGAGAGACACAAGAGAGAGATATGCCTACACTAAAGCAAAGGCCACAGGGGTACAGTATAAAACATCCATTTAGCCTACCAGTTTCATTTGAAGCAGTACACTGAAGCCATCAGAAATTCCCCCTCACTCATATTTAAATGATAGAATATACAACTTTTATCTTACAAACAGACAAAATACAACCTGCCTTCATGGTGTGACCGCGTCCTTCGCAAATCCTACCCTATGGCGCATGTGGTTTGTAACTCATATGGTTAGTGCACTAATTATAAAAAAAAACTTTTTACATTTTAACAGAATATTATAATGCAGTTAAAAAGTTAAATGCAACTATAATGGTGGCATTTCTCTTTATTTAGGATGCACCAATGATATCATGACAAGTGATCATTCTCCTGTATTTGCCACATTTGATGTGGGTGTGACTTCACAGTTTGTCTCTAAAAACGGTATGAGGCTCCATCATTAATTATTTTGCTATTACGATTTACATTTATTCAACCTTTTATCCAAAGCGACTTACAGTGTATTCAAGGTTTGAATATTTGATCAGTGCTTGTGTTCCCTGGGAACCCACAACCTTTGCGCTGCTAACACAATGCTAAAAGAACACAAAGGAAAAATAGAAATGTTATTTTACACTGGAAATTTAATTTAACAATATTGGAATCAGTAATACACACATTGATTTGTTAAGTGTTTAATGTATGTCTTTTTAACTGTGGTAAAAAATACTCCAAAGAGTTAATGGGTGCAAACATCTGTTTTGTTAACTATTGTGTTTCTTTCAGATCTGTCAAAGGATGCCAAGGGAGCAATAAAATTCATGAACTGTGTTGCTGTTCTTTATACTAAATCAAAGACCAAGTTCTTTATGGAGTATCACTCAAGCTGTTTGGAGAGTAAGAATTTATATCTGTTACAATTTAAATGGTCATAAATAATCATCAGTGATACTAACAACCCCCACCACACACATATTTATCTTCTTTAGTCTTTGTAAGAAGTAATTTAAAAAAGAACGGTGTGTATTTAGTGTCACAAATGCACAACAATGGGACTTAAATCCTGCTAATTCATTCTAGAGTTTGTGAAGAGCACTGAAGGAGAAAATCAAGAGAACCAAGACGGTCAAATAAAAGTTGGATTTGGAGCACAAGTTGAGGTAAAGTGCTAATCACTAAGAAGAATTTTATATAATAGAATTAAATGATATTATACGTACCAAACTTGGTGAAATAATTTAAGTTGCCTTTGTTAAACCACTTTGCAGCTCACACCCATCATTGCTGATCCAGAATACCTCCTTGATCAGCACATTCAAATCTGCATTAAGTCCACAGATTGTGATGAGTCATATGGTAAGTTTTGGATATGAACAACTAAAATTACATTTAGGCATTCTGCTCCAATGATACAATTATATGCTCCAATTACATGCTACTGAAATACTGGAATGTCCCTTGACATGTATACTGAAATGTATATCTAAATACTGGACTGTATATCTTAATTTGGAATGAATTAAGATATACCTGTTTTTTCCTGCTGTTATGTTCTGGAAATACTAAAATAAATGTAAGACTAAAATACTAGTAAAATACTAAAATATGTATATTTTGCAATATAATATTCATTTTAATTATTGTAAATGGTAATGCTGTCATCTTATTAATTACTGAATCATTCGTGTCTTACTCATACTCCATAAGAGTGTGATAGTTTCAAAATGTTTGTCAAGAAACATTTCATTTTAATGATTTGCATTAAAAAAGGGGATTGCTTCTGTCTCTAAAAGTGCCTTGCTTAAATAACCTATATGTATATATATTCTAATTACTATTCTATGTGTAAACTGTTTAGGTGTGGGCTGTGTGGCTCTGCGTTCTGCTGAAAGTGCGTACACTGAGTTCTATATCAAACTCACACTTCACGGTGAGCAAACCGGTTTATTATCAGGTGGCATCCAGCTCCACACATCTGAGGGCAAACAGACAGAGAAACTGTATGGTGAGTGCAAAATAACCTACATTTACTGCACAGAGTTACCTACATTACTTCAAAATGTAAATACACCTTAAACCAATGTCTTATAGTTCTTTAACATCTTGCTCAGTCCTCAGTGTTATTAACATCCTGTAAATCACTTAATAAGTTTATTATTAACCCGAGATATTAACATTAAATAGGATATTTCTTGCAAACTAAAAGCTGTATTCCTTTCCTTAAGCCTTCATTTCTTTTCCTCAGATTTTATTAAAGTTGGTGATGACCCAGGAGCCAGTAAAAGCAAAACAGCAAAAAATTCCAATAAGTAAATCCCCCACCTTCATTCTATCTCCTATGTATAAAAGATAATATAGGATTGTTATGGTTTTCTGCTGAGAAGTAATGTAATCTTCAATATTCTTTAACAGATGTTCTTCAGTCCTCTCCGCTGATATTAGTAACCCCAGTTATATGGGTGTAGGCTACAAAAGTAACAACCATGTGGAGAGGACCACTAGCAACATTATATCCACAAGAACAGGGGCATCTTCCGGGCATTCAGTACAAGACATTTTACTCGGGAATCTGTCCCCAAAAAAGACTGAATATGACCATTCTACACCTAGCCCTACTGGGAAGCCGTTAACCCCTGTGTAAGTATATGCATTTTAGTTAAACCCATGACCTTGAGACATGACTACATCAGTTACAGTGACACCAGATTTGCCTTCTCAACAAGGGGGCTGAGATACACTTTAAAAAATCTATGATGATAATGAATAGGACAACGAACTATAATTATTTTTGGCTACAGAACTGAGGATGGGACATCACCAGAGATGTTTGACAATCCCCTTTATGGCTCAATGAGTGGATCACGGGGAAACAAAGACCACCTCTCTCCCCAAGATATGCACTTTGCCTTTGACCAACCTCCAGTTCCAGTTCCTCGTATCCGTTCCTTTACCTGCTCAGAATCCAAACATTCATCGTCAACCACAAACACCATCAGCAACAGTAGCCTACAGCCCCAGAACATCAATAAAAAGCCTGTGGTTCCTTCTCGCTCTGAAGGGGGCATAGCTGTGCCTGGCAGACCTCCAGTGCCCATGAAGGCTCGATCTGGTCAGCTACAAGAGCCTCAGCCAAAGCCCAGAGACTACAGAGACAGCTCAGAGCTCCCATCCAAGATGAGACCCCCACCTAGACCAGGTCAAACAAAAGATGGTAGGACAACTATATGCTCCTCATTTCTTCCTTGTGTCATACAGTACATGGGCCATTGAACAATTCAATCAGATTGAAAATGGGCAAAAGTGGACCTACATGTTTACAATACATCAAGTTCTCTGAATTCATACAACAATGTGATAATCGACCTGAAATTTAAGTCATTAATCACAAATATTTAAAACTACAAATCATGTATTTTTCTATTTTTTTTATTATTGTCTGTCCGCAGTGCATCACGAGACACCACAACCTCCAAAGATTGGTCGTCCTTTAAAATAATTTCCTACTGATGTGCCATGATGAGGAATTTTCAGCGATGTGATCTTCATGTCTGAAATTTCAGAAACTGTATCTGACAAAAGACATGAGTACCAAAATTAATAAGAAAGTGCAAACTTTACCTTATTTCACATTTTCCATTGTAATTATGGAATTGCTGAATTGTATTTTTGAACCAGAATGTTTTGGATTAGTAGCTTAGAGATAGAGATTAGAACTGCAGACAATTGTAGTTTCTATCTGTTTGATGTTTGTTTATTTGTTGTACTTATAGGCAGTTTTCTGGCAAAAATAATATTTTACTGTATTTTGTTTTAAAATTCAATTTAAAATGATGATGAATGTTTCACAGTTTGAATGTAGTCACTGTCTATAGTCATAAATACAGTATTTACTTTCACCAGCGTATAGTGTATATATATATGTGTGTGTGTGTGTGTGTGTGTRTRTRTRTATATATATATATATATATATATACACACTAATGTGCTATGATGGGGAATTTTTGCGATGTGATCTTCATGTCTGAAATTTCAGAGACTAAGAAAGTCTTTCTTTGTTATATCTAACAAAGAAACAAGTACTTCCAGAGTACCAAAATTAATAAGAAACTGCAAACTTTATATATGTTATGCATACACACACACACACACACACACACACAAACACCTAGACTGCTAAGCAGCTATAACTGGGGAAAGGGACCTTGCTCAATATACCTTGCAATTGGTTTCCTGCCAGCTGTGGGACTCGACCCTGCAACCATTAAGTTTCATATCAAAAGCATGAATGTTTCCTAAATTACTTCTACAATAAGACTGCATTGGGTCACATTGAGTTCTTATTCAGTTCCAATCAGGACCCTTTTGTCTTTGTCTGTATTGAATTTTTTTGAATCTGGGAAAACCCATTTTAGAATAAGGCAGGTACTGCTGTAGCATATAGGTCACCATTTGTGTAACCCTAAAGAGAGAAAAGGCGGGGTTGTTTTTTCACGAGATGCATATTAAACAAGTAAAATATATTTGCTTATTTACTTTTTTATAAAAATACATTTTAGTAAGTGGTTTATTTTTTATGATTTAATTATAATTTAATTAATTAATTGCTTTACATTAACCACTTTTTAATTGCAACTTATGCAACTGAAATAAAATTTAGTATAATTTTTTATTATATGTTTCCATCTGCTGGCAAGAGAGGGAAATTACCTTTTCTTTCCTGCTAGCAAGCGAATGTGGATAGAAAACGTACCTTTTCTGGAATAAATGTAATCATATACATAATGAATACAATTTGTATAATACCGTAAAAATATAAAGAGTCAGCTTCATGTAAAAAATCATTTTGTACATAAGAGTTTGACGCCCATGGGTAAGTGAGACGCATATAGATGACAGATATCCCTCTACCAACGGAAGCTTCACGCCTCGGTTTGTCCAGCCAATAGAATCATGAAGCAAAAGCACTGGTAGCTTTTTGATGACGTATGTGATCCGAAGCACAAAAACCGCGTGAAAATGGTAAGTGTTTAGCAAGTCACAGTTCTCTTGAGAAACAAAAATCGTTCCACTCATAATATTAATGCATTATGTATATATTAATGTTTTAATATGGTTACCGATTAGTGTTTACGAATTGAATAATGACCGCTGCATTCTAGCAGTTCACTTAGCCGTGCGGTTGGCTCAATATAGACCCGTCAAATCCAAAGGATGTTCATATTTTAAGTACAACATGAATACATTTCTTTAAAACTTTTCTAATTGACACCAGAAACTCCTTTGCTATTGTTTTGCCAATGTGTGTGCTTGGATAGTATTAAATGGTTTACTGCAACAGTAATTTGCATGTTATCTTCGTAGTTTGATGGCTTATACTGTTGTTTCTGTTGTTTTCTTTTCTAAGATAAATAGACTTTGCCCGTTATCGTTCAATATAATTTGGAGAGCTTAAATTTCGTAATCTTTAACATGTTTTAACAACACATTCCTCAGCTCTTCTACTCATTCTTCAAATCCTTGGTCGGCAAAGATGTGGTGGTGGAGCTCAAAAATGACTTGAGGTGATATTAAACGTATATCATACATTTAAGTGTTGTGACTGAATATGGCAGGTTGTTTACTATATGTCTATATCATTGCTTTCTGTATGTCATCTTTGCAGCATATGTGGAACATTGCACTCAGTAGATCAGGTATAGTAGACTACTTGTCCTTTTACTTGTACATCCGACTATTTGTGCTTTATTTTAATTCATACATTTAAGTTTTAGGAAATAGATTTTGGTTTGTAAAATAAACATCTTCTACCTTTACAGTATCTGAACATTAAGCTGACCGATATTAGTGTCACTGATCCAGAGAAATATCCACACATGGTGAGCCCAAATCAACTTAGTTCATTTGGTTTGTCTACAATTTGTAGTGTTATGGAGGGATGTATGAAGATTGGCATCCTGTTTCTTATATGAATGTTGTTTGCTTCCCTCAGTTGTCAGTGAAGAACTGCTTCATCCGTGGCTCAGTGGTGCGGTACGTTCAGCTGCCTGCAGATGAGGTGGACACACAGCTGCTACAAGATGCTGCACGCAAAGAAGCCATGCAACAGAAGCAGTAATGCAGTTATGAGTGTGAATAGTTTGTTGTTTGGACTGTTTACAATCATTGAGTGTTGTAGATTTTTTCTGAAACATTATGTAAAGTTTGAACCTTGAAAGGCTTTTTTCTTTTGTACTTTGTCATAGATCTAGTAATTAATTTTTTTTCAGTTATTGGTTGTGAGCATTTAATCTTTCTATTGTCCCATTGACATGGTTCTATTTTGATTAAATTCTTCCGTTCTACTTCAATAGGAATAAAATATTTTGTTCCACCATGTCCTGTTTGATGTATATATAAACAAGGGCCCAGACTTGTGCATATTTAAGTTTTCTAATAAACTGTATAAAAAAAGTTGCATATCTTAGTTAAATTGTGTAGTAAGATGTGAAAGGTAATTATTATTGTATTTGATCTTTGTTTTTAGATTTTAATATATTTGTTTATTTATCATTGTTAGTAGACTTGGTCAACAATGTTGAATGAGTTTTTCCTTGAGACATTAATAGGGGTAAAATATTGGCTAAATTAGTGTCTAGACTTTATGAAACAAAGTGTGCTAAAAGATAAATATGAAGATTACATTCTGTTCCTCAAATTCTGGTGGTTTTATTAGAACATCTTAATACTGTTAATGTTATGAGCCATTAAACAGAATGTCTAGCAATTTTCCAATTGGGCCAACAATTAACTAGTCAATTTGTATTAAACTCAAGCGCAGACCATAAAATAAAGATAATTCCCACTTCTGTCCACTGGCAAATTTCTGGGATAGGCTGTTACAGAGTTTCATTCTGATGGTAGGTATTGCTTTCAATGTTATGAGTTAAAGATGCATTTCAGAGCTGGAGTTTTGTTCTTACCTTTACTGAATTTTGGGTGTGTTTGAGTGTTCGTGGCACCCATAAATGCTTAGTAGATAACAACTAAGTTTATACCTTTATTCCTGGGTTATGTCACTTCTGTTAATGGGAAATAATACATATCACAGTAATAAGTTCCGCAAACATTTGAGGTTATTTACTTGAGCATTATGAGTCATTCTATTGAACTCATCATGGGGATGGTGTTGATGTCTGTATGAGACAAAAATACCAGGTTTCGGTGGTCTTTCCCTGTTTAAAGAGAAATATATGAATCATGGCTTTGGCAAAGAGGAATGCTCTGAGCTACACTAGAGCAAAGTGAGTTTAGGGAAGGTGACATTTTCTGGTGTAGCTTAGCATTTCTTGAAGTTTATACAATCATTCATCAGTTTGTGATATTTAAGAGTGTTGTTGTAGTTTACCCTTTACTGCCTTTAAAGGAGGAAGCTCAGGGGTCTCCCACCTGTTTCAGAATAACACAGCAGGAATATGATACCTTTGTTGTTTGCAAAACCTGGTACTCTGTTTTCCCTCTTCAGAATGAACTGAATAATGTTGACATCTAACAGTAAAACTGCTGTCTTTATAGATTTTGTATAAATGCCGATACTGCTTAACTGTCCCATCCGCTCTCTCACATACTACAATCTGTGAGAGATTAGTTGAAAGAGAATTAATCCGTTTGGTGATATTCCATTTTCTAGCATGTTAAAGCAGCAAAATCCAGGTTTTCATGTTTAGATGCATCATATTGTCAGTGTTGACAATGAGGAACAAGGCAAGTAACCAAGTTTCCACTGAGCAGCGAAAACACTCTGTGTTCTTAAGTGTTGAATGTATTGTGGTTCATTGTTTCATTTTGCTACCTTAGTCCTTTAAGGGAATCGATACAACAGAGGTGTGGAGCTTCCAATTTTGTTTTTCACTACCCCAAATTTGTGAATTTGATTTGGTTTAATGGTTTTGCTTTGACTGTCTAACAATTCTACCATTGTGTTGAAACCTTTCCCGCAATCCTCAGTGCTCAGTTTCCCACAGTGGTCAAACTTTGTTTCAACTCTTATTGAGAGTAGTAAATTATGATTGTCTAAAATCAGTTTTAAACCTAATTCAGGTCTGGGGAACAGTCTCACAGCCTCAAAAATCACTGGTTGATTGAACAGTTAAATTGTGCAGAAACATTGATTAAATTATGGTGTATAAAACATTCTGAATGCAATTGGAGCAGAAACTAAAGCACTGTAATTATAGCAAAGATCTTAACATCTTAATTGTCCAATATTTTATTCTGTTCCATTCAAAATCAACAGACGCTACACAAGTCTTAGACATAGAAATCCAATACTTTTATTTTACATTCATACATGTATATTTTACAATAAGCTTAATGCATTTTTTTAAAAAAAGGCCAATCCCAAAAAAAGTCCTGAAGATCTCACGCAAGTCACATTTTTTTTTAAAGAATGTGAGAAGCATACATGCACAACAACCAGTCGCACTGTCCTTCTGTCACACAAACATCCTCACACTTCTACACTCAAAAAAAGGGGAGAAAGGAGGACAAGCGTTGCCCTTCTGTTGTAGTAGAGCTGTGCTGAATGAAAAGAAATTCAGACACCATTGAGAAAGGCACCTTGAGTACACAGTGTACACACACAGACAAAAAGAAAATAAATGACAATAGTTTAACCTTTAACTGGAGCTTCTAGAACAACGACGAAACTGTAAACCTTCACTTGCCAAAAGAAATTTCACGTTTCTATACAAATACATCCGAAGCAAAATATATCCTTGGTCATAACATAGCAGTACCTTTTTTTTTTTTTTTTTAATTATTATTACTATTTTAAATGCATATGTTAACATGTGATTCCAGATTGGCTCTGCCAGCAGAGAGCAATTCTGATGTAAAGTAATTACACTTTGTCACAACGTTTATGCAATTGCCTACATAACTGTATTAGTGGCAACCCACCTCATGCATGTTTTCCATTTGAGAGAGCAGTCATCATTCTCAAAAGTACACAAACAAAACTGAGATATTCAATGCTATAGTCACAGTTAGGAGTTCCTCGTCCAAGACAGAGGTATTCCAACATAGTGTAACCTGTACAACAATACATAAAAATCTATAGACACAGTTCTTTGCTTAGCGAGAAATGTGTTTCAATTAAAATATTCCAACCTTCAATTAAAATCCCCAAATACCTTCACAAAAGTACCTTTTGTTGTTATAAAATACTGTATTTTCAAAAACCAGATTTAAATGTTTTACATTCCATCTTTCTTCCAACAAAATAAAGCTTTTTTTTTACAACTCAAAAGGTAAAAACACTCTCAACATTAATATATATATGTATGTAAATATAAACAATAAAGTGACTACAAGGAGCCATATATGGTTCTATGTTCAAATGTAGAGGAAACCCGTTTAGAATGGCATTTCCTGCCAAGTTTTTTTTCTTGTCCGATTTACACAGTGTGGCACTAATATTTTGAATGATTGTACAAGTCAGGGTAATATAATGCCATGGTCAGGTCTGCCCCTAAGTGCTAGCTCAGCATGCCTTTGTCAAGTCGGCCGGTATGTCTGTAGATGACATGCGATATTGGATCTTGGTGTTGGTGATTGCGCCGTGCTTCTGCCGGAGATGTAACCGAAGCTGACTCTTGTGACGAAAATGCAAATTGCATTTTTCGCACTAAAGAAAACAAAACAGCATTTAACATCCAGTCTGGCTCCATTTAATCATTTCACTCTATATTATTGGTGTAATTCTCACAAATATCTTTCTAGGTAAGCTTACATGATAGGGCTTTTCTCCTGTGTGTATTCTCAAGTGACTTTTCAACGTCTGCAGGTGGCGAAACCGGGTGCCGCAGATTTCACACGGATATGGCTTCTCTCCGGTATGAATCAAAACATGAGCACGAAGGTGCGCTACCTGCAAAGCAAGGTTGTACATGTTTTTACAATGTCTTCGTAAGTTTATATATTTGTCTATAGATCAAAGTAGTAAAAAACAGCTACCTGCACAAATCTGGCTCCGCATGTCTCGCACTTGTATGGCTTTTCTCCTGAGTGAATTCGTGTGTGGGTTTTGAGGTTTGCTGGTCTGTTGAATTGAGCCCCGCAAATATTGCATCTATACGGTTTCTCTCCTGTGGTGCAAATGCAAGGAAGTTATATACTGAATATATGACAGCTGCAGCTGAAACGAACATGCGTTTCATGGCAGAAATAATTTTTACCGGTGTGAACTGTTTTGTGACTGGCGAGGTTGCCCTTGTAGCGGAACGCTGCTTGACAACGGTCACATTTGTATGGCTTGTCGCTGTGAACCTGAAGCGTGTGACGTTTCAAGGCTTCCTCTTCTGCGAACTTTGAGTCGCATTCATTACAGAAGTACGTTCCATTTTCTGTGAGGGAAGAGAGGAAAAAGCAGAAGGGTTTAGGTTGGTTGTGGAATACACAAACAGGTTCTTAGCAAACTACTTAGAAAAGTATCTCACCACAGCTGGAATCAGAGTATTCTGAGTGTATCTCGGACATCTCCTCAGCCAGACGTGAAGCAGACGTGTTGGGACAGACGTCAGAGTGCTGTGGGGACCGGGCACCGCACGTTGAACAATTTTGGTGACTGATGAACCGAGGAGAATGACTATTGACATTTCTCTGTGACCCCTCCAGAGTTCTGTTGAGGAGAACATCGTATTTGAGTTCTTTTTGCTGAAGAAATTGGTGACACCTCTGGAATTCACTTTCGTTCTCATAGGAGATTTTAATGAATTTCACACATTCCTGCTAAGAGGTAAATCCTCTGTGTGCTTTAAGAGGATTGGAATGGATGAAAAAAATTAAATCTGGCTTTGCAGAGGTTGTGGGAGGAGAACTGTTCTACAAAATGCTCCCAAGCGTGCAATTCTATAAGTATATGGCATTAGGAAACTAGAGCTTATAAGCTGCATATTGTACACATACCCAGTCATGATACCATTTTTTAGTTTTAAGTGAACTTCTGTATGAATTCCACATGCAAAAATCTAACCTGTTGATGATGTTGTTAAGGCGACTGGCCTGAGGAACAGAAAATTCCTCGCCTTGCTCACTAGTCTTTGTGGTTGACTTTGAGTCTGGATGCTCGGAGTCAGAATGGTGAAGAAATGCAGGCAAGCCTGGCCTCTGTGGGGAGGGCATACCAGGGCCGCGAGGACTGGTATCCTCTTCCTTGGAGCTCTGATTGAGCACAATGAACTTGTACTTTTTCCAGTTGCGAGCTTTAGGGTCTTGTGTACTTTGAGAGGTCAAAGGTTGAGAGGCCTGGGTGAGGGCAGCATTCTTGCTGCTGCTTGACTCTGTTGGAGAATTTGGTTGGCAGTCTGATTTGAGGGGACTCTGGGGACTGCTCATCAGGCCTTTGCGCCCATTGGAGGATATGCCCATAGGGTAGTGTTGGTGGGACAAGTGTTCCTCTGCCAGAGAACTCTGCTCTTTTCCAATCTCCCTTTGATGCTCTTGAGCCAGGCTGGTGAAAGCATGCTTTCTGGAACTCATCCCAATTGACTGGACCACTCCCTCCAGAGTCTCCTTCTTCATCTCCTCATCTCTCCTCAGCTCCCTTGAGGAGAATGAGCCACCATGGCAAGCACTTAAGCTTCCACTGGTGTTGCCGCAGGTGAAGTCGGGCAGCCCGGGGTTGTTGCCCTCAGCTGGTGAGCAGTGTTTGTGATGGATTAGGCCTGCTTTTGAAAAGTCTGAGAAAGTGTTTTTGGCATCTGTCAACTTGCAAAGTGGAAATGGGAAACCCTGCATGGGAAACTGGCCATAAAGGTATGAGCTGTTAGGAGCGCTAACCCCATTAAACATGCAGACGCCATAGGGTCTCCCATCTCTGAATGTTGCTGCTCGTCCAGATATGTTATCCACCACCTCATGGGGTCTGTAACTGTGAACATCTTGAGGTAAAAGCAAAGGGCTGACCAGAAAATCCTCTCTGGGCAGTTTGATGGAGGAGTCACTGCAAGGAAAAATCAAGCAAATTAGAGAAAGAATGCAGCTTGCTTTTCAATAGATTCACACACTGTGTTTTACAATGTATGTTTAAACATTAGGGTCAACATTCACTAAAAGAGCAACCTATACCTGGACTTTATGAATCTGTGGCAGGTGTCGACAACATGATCCATCTGCAGGTAGATGGCTGTGTTCATGGTGGCCATGATGAGACTCTCCTTCAGCGCAAGACGTGAAGTGTACATAAACTCCAGAAGAATTGCAAAACCTTCTGGGTCAACCTTCGGGTCCAGACTGATGACGTTCAGGTTGCATTTGTGCGAGTCAGTAAAGATTGAGTAGAAGAGCCCACTGGGGAGAAAATAAGATTTAGTACGTTTCTTGGGTCACAAGTTTTTAAATCACACTTCACAGACTGCACAAACTCTCATTATAGACAAGGATGAAAAGAAATGCATATAAGCCTTGAAATGCACCTGCATGCCATAAGGACAGTTTTGTGTGCTCGAAACTGCTGTCTGTTGACCAGAATTGTGACATCTGTGAGGATATCTCTGCTACGCAGTCGGTTCAGATTCAGCAGAACATCACTTGCATGACGGGTGAATTGGATGCAGCTGTCGGCTGCACAAGCCATTTTTTCGAAATCTGTTTGAACAAACAAAAAGAAGCATATATTCAGTGCTTATAGGTCACCATTCACTAAAACAAGATGTGAAGGGTATTATTCTAACAGCACACTAATCTCTGTTCTGTATTAACAAATACATTTGAAAGATAAAACTTATGTTCTTTGTGTAAAATTATTAAATTTTCAGCCTCCCGTTTTAAACAGTCCTCTACTAATTATTCTCTACAGTTTAATGCTTGTTCTGATTTATTGGCATAATTGTTTTTAAAGCGATTTGATTGTGTAATACATTAACTTGTAAGTCAATTATTACTTAAACAGTTATGGAAGATACGACACACATGATTCTCTCCAGTAGATGGCGACAAACGATTAAATCTCGTTAGAACGGTTGACGTTCGTGCACGTGCAGTAGTTAGTCTGAGTTTTGATCTTTTTCCAAAACCGCCGTACTGGACTAAAAATAACTTTTTATATGTATTGTTAAAAGAAACATTTAGGTTAGTAGATTGTTCTCATGTGCATTTACAGGACTTGTAGTCTTAGGATAAGATTTGTTTACTTCCAAATGAATTGGTCTTCTTTTATTTCGTTATTTGAGTCGTAGGGATATTTTCAGTACTGTGGAAATATTATTTCTCATACCCTTATGAGGGTCTCATACCCTTATTTCAGTATGACAAAGTACAATGTTTACCAAACTCAAACCAAAGAATGATGTTAATACTGTAGAAGCGTTATCAATACATTTTTGGCCGTATGTTTTCCATTTTCCTATGATAAAAGTTCACCCCAGCGCTCCCAACTTTGCTGTCACATCTGGCGCTGGGACACATAGTTTCAGTCGGACAACTTTAAATAGTTCGGCGAACATTTCTCACATGTTGAACATTCCGTATCAAAGATTTTGTTACCACTTCTTACCAAACACTAATATACAGCTATCTGTCATGGTGCCAAAGCAGCTTATTCTGCCCATGACTCTTATAATGTAATGACGGGATGGGATAAACCTATTATGCCACTGACCTAATGAAGCTCCGCATTATCGGCTCTGATTTCAAGATTTGAGCGATTTTATTTCGCATTATTTACAAAAGCATAAAGTTTTACGTCCACGAGATGTCACTCAGAGACTATTTTAAAATAAACACCTGCCACTTGCGCATATAAAATCTAAATTGATCCTAAACCACCGAGACCTAATAAACAAAACATCAACTTCACACGAACTTAGAAAAGTGTAACATTGCAGAACACGGTCGCTTCTGAACTGTTATAGCTCTGCCTGCCTGCTCTCACTACTCTGATCCACTTATTTAACTCTTCGGAATAAGCGTTAAATCTCATTTAACACTTTTACCCTATGTAACTGAGCGCCTATAAATGTGCACACTCCAGGAATAGAGACCGATCCATAACACGCAAACAGCGGACAGAGATTTATGAGCAGCCACTCGCTCAATGACAAACAGCACTTTAAATATAGTCTATTTATTATTTTCGAATCTATCCTCATGCTTTTAAATTGATTTTTATTTTTCTATCACAAGTGTCATACTAGTGATTTTGGAAAATTAGTTTCATTGTACTACTATACAATTACTTTAAATTGGGCGACAAACACAAAAATAATCCCACACATGAAAAACAACCATAAAGCATGACTACAGAGAATCTGCAGGTCTGTTACGCCCATGCTGTTACAAAGTGACAGCAACTGCAGAGGGCTGCAAACTTTTTATTGCACATCTGCTCCCTAATACTGTGGTAATTCTATTATAACAGACATTTGTAGGTGACAAACATTCACGATTCTCAACTGCCTCTTTCTCATTGTCCTTAAAATCATGACGACAACAACGATGATAATAATAATAATAACAACAACAAGAACAAAAACAACAGTGACAATAGTAACAACAGTTACACATCAAATAAACACGAGTCCCTTCTATACAGAAAACTTAAAACAAGCCATAATAAAAACATCTCAAAGATTAGGATGTGACTTAAGAACAAAATGTACACCGCTTTTGGCACAGGACAAGACCAAACTGCCAAAAGAACGAGAGCGAGAGAGAGTTCACGCTCTGATTCAGGGCTATTTCAATTCAGCTAGTTAAAACTAAATCTAAATCATCTACTTTTGTATTTGACCATGCAAAGCGATCGTGGTCACAATGCAGTCAGTGCACAAAACCAAGTTTATGATCTTATTTCTCATGCGCTATTTAGTCAACTTTGTAAGAGGTCTTGTTTGGCTTTGGTAAAACCGCGCACCACGTCTAAACGTTTTATCCCTCCGCAGCACGTACTATTTACGACCCCGCACTGAGAGAACTGACAGAACTGTGGTTTAAGCACAACAATCTAAACTGTCAAAAGTATTTTCACCAGGCAAACCAGCCTATCTATATAAAACTCAGCTCTGGGCGCTGTCCGTAAAACACGTTCAAAAACAGCCGAGATTAACATTTAGCAATAAAATCACATTAAACAGCCTAATGCACATGTGTGGATACAAGCAACACCGCGCCAGAAGAGAAGAATGTAAAAAAATCACCTGGTAGTGCTTTCCTAGAAACTTCTTGCATCACCACTTCTAAGAACCCCAGTTCTAAGAATCAGAAGAGCTCAATTCTCGGAATTTGAGCTGGAGACCATACCATTTTTACAGCACAGGGGAGAGTCACATTTTTCTGTGAGGTTTTATTTTTTCAGTTGTTATCAATATTTTCACTGCGTATGGTTAAACTGCAATAATAAACAGCACTATTTTTAAACTCGATGTTTAAATGTATAGCACATCATTTTATTCTCGTTATGAGCTAGATAAATAGTTGCATTCATGGTTTAATTCCTCCTTACTTTTGGATGCGTCCAAACAGAGACAGTCACGTGAGCAGGGAAAGTGGCTTACGTACGTTGTCTCTTTAGCCCAGCCTCAAAATACTCAGAACTAATTTGCTATTCCATGACATAAGCAAAGTGTCCATTCGGTGCCTTTTCTTGTATTAAACCCACGGCCATAACCTAGTCTATACAGAACATATCTGGAGCGCTTTTTCTAACGGACACAGTTTTCTTATTATTGTCTTTTTTCAGTAACACCGTTTTTATTTGTTATCTCTTCAGTGCTGTGGACCTGCTGGCCATTGGGCATAAGGGTTTGTTTGAACGGGATTATATATATGAACGTTGAGACATTTGTTCTTAAATATTGGCTTTATTCTACAGCTGGAATCTCATTAATCTCTTAATCTCTTGCAGTTTTAACCTTGATTCCGATTGATTTATTCTCGTGTATATGCAACCACGATGCCTTTAGCCACCGTTGTTTTACTACAGAGCAGATGTTGTTGGACCGAAAAGTAGCTGTGCTTGAGAGTAATGTGAATCGCACTCGTTTAGTGTTGAAAACTGTTACTTAAACTTGAGTTACTTAAACTTAGAATTGCGTAATATATTAATTGTCAGGAGGAAGCTGACCGTTTAGAGCCGTTTCTGCACTGGTGCAAATGTTGACTCGCAAGAATTGATCAGACTGACGAATTAATGAAATTGATTCTTACGCACAATTACTTAAATCTGCGTATCTGCACGTTCTGTAAGTACTTCCAGATGCAACGTTCTATGCGGTTGAAGAGTTGCTTGTTTCATTTAATGTTCTTCCATTTTCGTTCTAGTGCAAATACTTGCCACATTGCACGCAAAGGCAATTTTTTAAAGGAGTTAATACGTGTTAGATTTGCGCGATGTGTAGCAACTAATCGTGGCGTCTCCGTTGTTTTTAAGCTTTGAGTAAAAGTTGAGTAATACGCTTTTTTTCCACCAGCACTTTCAAAATGACACAATTTAGCGTGTCCCCCCAAAACGCGCTCGAAATGTCAGCTTGTGTTGACTGTTTAATCTCAGGCCGTCGTTAGATCACACATACTTTTTTAAAAAATAGTTTTTTGTGTTTGTTTCTAGATTATGGTTGGTAAAAATTACAAATCTATGAGTGAAAGTAAAAATAAAATACAATAAAAAGCGCTTCACATTCTTACATTCCTCTGGCCTTACTCGTTTTACTTCCCTTTGTTGTTGTTGTTGTTGTTGTTGTTGTTGTTAGGATTGTTTATGTCAGTGCCATATTTATGTAAACATATATTTACAGTAACACAGACAAGTTTAGAATACTTTGTCTTTCTGTGAAATAGGCCTGTTTGAGTAGCTGCTGTCATAATATATAAGGGAGAGGCAACGTGTCTGGCTGGAGTTTTTCTTTAGTATATTCTCTTTTATAAGCGCCTGAACGTTTTCTGTTTATTCTTTCACTTTCTACAGCATACTAAACGTGTACAGTCGGCGCAGTTGTAAACTCCGTCCGTCTCTGCCTGTTATCCAACTTCAGAAATAACTCCAGCAATCCCTTTAAAAGCGTTACAGGCCAGCAGTGTGTGAGTTTCCACATTCAGCGACATTGGTAGTTTCTGCATTCTGAGACACGATCTCATTTCATTAGACTCTGAGAGAAAACGGAATTGATTAGTCGGATGGGACGTATAAATTCACATATATGAAAATTCACATACTTGTTCTAAACTTTATACTTAAATACTTTATACTTAAAGTTCAGCTTATACTGTTTTAATCTTTTCGTGTTGATTTAGGCGTTTAGATAAATAGTAAACGTCTGAGTAATTTTAATAAACAACTTTTCCAGAGGGTCACATATTATGGCTGCCTATGCTTTTGGGATCTGTCTTCTCTTGACATTTGAAACGCAGGCCTGTTTACAGCGCAGAACAGAGACTAGATTTTAAGATCATGTCTTTTTATGCTGGTGTGTCAACGTGAGTCTGTCATAATGGCAATACGTTTTTTTAGAAATAGATTTTTTTGTAAAGTTGTTTATTGGCCATATAATGTAGTCCATGCTGTATATTTAAAAAACACAGTTTGTTACTTGCTTTTGTGTATTATAAATTAATTGTTTTTTAATCATATCTTATGGAATACATGTAGATCCACAATGATAGCAAAAGCAAAAAAACTAAATCACAAGTCTTTGATATGTATACTCTGAGACTAAATTTAGGAGGCATATGTACGTTCATGTGTCTGAAACTGTAGATAAATATGAGTTAAAAATGAAAAAAAAAATCTCGTGTCATAATCACATTTGGTCTCACACTTTTTCTCCAAGGCTTACTGTAACTGGACGGTTCTGACCCACATATTCTGCTTTTAACTATCCTCTGTAGTTTTTAACCTGAACTCAGCCACTTGCGATATTTTCACAAAACAATGCCATTCTATACTTCAGTGTTTGTTTAGAATACCCTATTACTATAGTGATGTCCTGTTTTTAAGAGGGCCATAAGGGGCAAAATAATCAAAAAATAGCTTTGCACTGCCATCCTAATTTTAAAAAAAGGATGATTGGAATACACAATAATATAACAATCACCAACTAGATCTTGCATATAGACTTTTTTCTACTCTGGACAGGTTTAAAATAAGTGTGGCTAACCAAATCCCTTTCTGACATCACCTGGGTAACTTTGTTTGTGGCTCCATGTGGGGGGAGCTGGTCCGTTCTCTCTTGAAATGTTCAAACCTTGACGTAAGAAAAGCATCTGCTGGGCTGTGATGGAAAGAATAAGAGTTTCACACATTTGACAACAGACAAACAATAGTTACAATGTCATCAAATGTTATTTAGGGATAAAGATTCTGAGGACATGAAGATCAACACACACTGCTTATCATGTTCCAGAAAATAACTTATTTACATGCATTATCAAATAGTACACAGTGGACCTAAAAAGTGTTTTGGATGTGGTGGATTTTATCGGATAATCAGTGACATAAGCAGATGAGTGAACCTTTTCTAAAAAATCATTTTGCATATGCTTCTAAATACGGTAATAAGATCAGCTTTGTACATATTTCACTTTTACTGCTGTTTATGTTTGTCTTATTCTTTGTTGGTTTGATTAGTGTCTTTCATGGGTATTTGCATAGTATAGTGCACAATTTGTTATTGGTGCAAAACTGTGACTGATTTGTATTTGGTGTCAGTGTGATTGTTTAACTGTATTTGTAAAAACTGACACACTGTTGAACTCTTATGACCCTATATTGTGACTCAAAGAATAAAGCTCTTGCGAGGTTGTGAGATGGAGATCATATCAAGATGTGAAAATGTGGCATAACCTGATATATGGTTTCCGTTCCTGAGTCTGTTTTGTTTCAGATTATGACTGAAAGAAAATTTGGTTAGAGTGGTGAAAACAATATGGATGAATTTCTGAGTTTTGCAGTATTTGAAACATTTCCCATTTGCTTTAATAAAGGCATGCAATTAGGTTGGTTTGGACTACACATATTTGTTCATATATTAACAAAGCATGATGATCCATGTAATTCCAGCTTGATTTCTTGCATGCCTTAATGGAAGCCGGAATATCTGACCCCTTATACAAAGGGGTTTGTACAAAGGGGTTAACACTGCCAAATTAGTTTTTTTTTACTGTTTTTGATAAGTAACAAAATGCACCTAAATATTCTAAAATAAATTACCTTTAATATTACAATTAAACATTGCTTTGTTTGCTAGCTGTGTTCACTTTAGGTTTTTTTAAAAAGTAAAGTAAAAAGTTTATAAACCCAGTTTTCCCAGGTGTCAAAACCCTACAATGTGAAACATTTTATGTTGTCATATTAAATGCTTCAAATGTGCAACCTCGTAGAGTGTTTTTGTATTCTCAAATATACTTTTATACTTAAATATATTAATAATGGCAAAAGAATGTTTATAAAAAACAAGTGCAAATTTGTGAACATAATTCAATAAATTTACTCCATGAATGTGTTTTGCCTTTTATAAAATCTTAAATGAATCTAAAATTCACTTAATCTTAGTCTCTGCGACATCCAGGCAAACTCTCAAGATGTTCTTTTTTAAAAGAAATGGTTGTCTTGTAATTACTCTGAAAGAAATATGTTGCTATTGTTGATGCATACAAGACAGGAAAACATGCTTCCAAAAATAGTTTGCCTCTGTGCTACCTTGGCTAGTTGTACCTCATTTGTGTGGGCTGAATTTTTTAGAACAGAGGTGGAACAAACATATGAAATGGAACGCATCTTACTTTCTTGTGAAACTATTACTTAGGCAGACGTAATAGCAGCATATCAACAGCTTGAATATTTTGACCTTCTGATGACAGCCCACAAAATAAAACTGAATTTCAAAAACAACCCACATAAATTGCATTTAGTGTTGTGAAGAGGCATAAGTCATTTACTTTCCTGAGTTTAACACTGATTGACCTACTTTGTTATTTTGGCCTGAGGAGAAAATTGAATCAACGGAATAAATTGATTTTCTGACCCACTAATATATTTTACCAGCTTTGATTCAAGTGTATTATTTTAGAGTACATCTAATTGTTGTAGATGGGGGAACAAGTCCTAGGTCAAACTTGAGATGTTTCTTTCCGACCCCAAGCTGTTCTCACAACAGGTCAAATTCAGATTACCTGGGTACAAATAACAGTCAGGCTTTAAAGGTGCATAACATCTGATGTTCCAGTCTGTGAGAACATTTGTGTTACAGAAGGTGAAGTATCCATGTACTCATGGAAAATTAAAATAGCGAGATAATTCACATTCAAAGTGTTTTAATGTTCACTACCAAAAGATGCTGGTGATTATTTTGGTGGATTATTTTGAACATGTTTTCCAAATGTTCATACATTTCCTCTCTTAATGATCAAAATGGCATTTTCTCTTACAGAAATGCATGGATTAATATCCATGCATTTCTGCCCCACTAAAAACACCCGAGGTGTCTGATAACCAACAGAGAAAAGTCTCTTTAATAGTTAAGGCCTTCCCTTTACAATAACCTCTGATTCAGCACTGCCAAACAAAGACCATGTTGAGCTTCAAAACAAAAAGCAGCATCAACTTTATTTCAATCCCCTTGCGGGTTGTTTAAGGTGCTCCAACGTGTTTTGCATAATACACTCCCATATAAGTATCCAGGAGTTTGTAGAAAATGTGTAATTTACCACGGCCCCCTGCAGTGCCCAGCAACATGCGCGTGAGATAATTACGGCAAAACCTTGGCAAACTTTTAAACCAACACATTCCACACAAAAATAAATGACCCACTTAGAGAAGCTGGGAGGGGTGAGTAGATAAGGGAGCCTTGATCAATACTGCATGTGTTACTTGAATGGTTAAAATGCTACTGAGCAACAGGCACTGATGACCTGTCGTTCTCCTCAGCCACTCAGTACAAGTCTATCAGTATAAGGTAGATGACAAGATATTTTGCCTATCCTGTGTCCATTCTACAGTTACTGGTTCTTATTACTCATTATACCGTTATTTTTTATATAACTGTACGTTCTCGTTATTTAATCTGATTGGACGAGATACTACTCCGTCTGTCAGTGCCTATGGCCAACCGCATCTGTATGACCATAACACACTCTTGCTCAGGCAGTATTGCTTTAGTATGAGTCTGGAAACTTTACTATATTGAAATCCAGTCTGGTTAAATATTAATCAGCCGTTAGTTGCGTTATTGGCAGTGACCGTCTCTAAAGGTTTCAACTTTAACTTGCAACTTGTAAAACAACTGTGTGATGATGCTGAATGGGCACTGTTTGCTGCCTGTTAACATTAGCCTCAGTACCGGAACCTGCCTCTCAGTTTTTTTCACATGTTCTGCAAATTTTTAGCCCTATCTGAAAGCAACTTTTTAGTTTTTTTGTAATTTTTTTTGCCAGCTGCAGCCTTCATTGTCAGCGAAGTCTTGAGCCAAGTGTGTTCATCAGAGGAATGATGCAACAGAGCTGTAACATGGTGCGGATCTGCTCTTAGCAAGTGCACAGAGGTCCTCTTAGTACTTTAATATATATTTTAAAGTACTATAAAATACAATATGAATAAAACCTCTGAAGGTGGCCTTCTAAAGAATAGAAAACTTGTCACACGAAGAGACACTTTTTCAGATCAGCAATTTCATGCTTGAGTTATCCTCGTGTCACATATAAATAAAGGTACTTTTAATTGTTAAGTAACTGGAACACTTACAAAATATCTTTTAGACATATCTTTTCTGCCTTTCCTACCACATCAAAATTGTGCTGTTTTCTTACAGAAGAGAACGCTGTAAGTTTAGAATCTGTATTGACACTAAAGTTGAACATAAATTCAGTATCTCTAGGTATGAATGTGGTACAATTACTGAAAGAAGACTGATAACAGCTGTTTTCTGTTATCAATATAATCTATTAGTTTGTTGAATCTAAGTAGTTTGTTGAATCTAAAAAATGGTGATGCTGTTTTCTCACCAGGTTTGTTAACACGTACAAACATGATTCAGTAATTCCGCATCAAACGTATCTAAATGTTTCCGCATCTAAACATATACTTTTTCAGTTAAAGATTTCTGAATTTTAATTAAACTCTTTCTTATGATGAAGTTATCTGTCTTTTAAAAGTCTTATATAGTTGCCCTTGAAGGTAACTGTCATTCTAGAAAAATTGTAACACGTCTTTGCATGATGGACGTCTAACGTTTACATTTCAACAAAACACATACATATTAACGCCTACAACTGCTTTATACTTTTAACTCCTCAGCCTCGGTGAGAAAACCAGCCTTACTGTGGTCTGACTTGATGTTTCACCATATTCTTACATCCCACATCAAATTTATCATTCACACTTCTACATTTAATGAGCTACCATGACATTTGAATATGTAGTAAGTATTTGCTAAGTTTGTTTCTGGCACCAGATGCTGTAGAATCTCACATATGAAGTCAAATAAATTTAGGCTGAGGCGTGGGCCACAGCGTCTCGTCTCAAGGTTTTTGCATGTGATCTGATCAGCACAGGATGTCACAGCCAAAACAGCAGTAGGAGAGGAGGGGGTGCAGAGTTGTGCAGGCATTGCTGCTTTGTCTACCTCTGAGCCCAGTAACATTACAGATGTGTGGGTATGCTGCCTGTGAGCAGGGCCTGGCATGGAGCAGGTGGGGGATGGGGGAAGGCACACAGCTGCCACACTGACACCATAAGTACCACTTCCTCACCTAACTGGCTCAGCATGCACGTCATGCTATAAAGCGTGGTAACGTTTGAATTCTTTCATGTTTGTTTAATGATAATTGGCGTGTGACAGAAGACGTCAAAGAAACGCATACATTTTCATATAAAATTACATTGGAAATTTAATTTGAGTGAATTGTCATTGTCACTTTAAATATCGCTGCTGTTTTTGCATTGAGATTTTACATGTATAAAATGTTCTGTAAAAGTTTTTTACACTTTATCTTTTAGTGTCTTTGTTACATAGTATATGGATTTACTGTAAATTATGCATGATTACATGCGGATTACCTTAAACCAAACCCTAATCCTAACATGTTGTAATATTACTCAGTTTTAAATGTATATTTAAATTAAATTTAAATGTATAAACATTCAATATAAATTAAAAATCTGGTCTCTTACAGTGTTGAACTGACTATAGCATGTGATTATATGAGTAACACATATTTTTACTATCTGTATTTTCCATAGGGCTAGATATTTCTTTAAGTGCAGCTAGAAGCACAACCAGCAGCAGTCCATATAGAGACGGCTCAGTCACTTGAGGATGGCTCACACATCTTTAGTGATGTAGAGGCAGTGGCAGGAAACACGTTGCATCACACATTGGAAGCGTAACACATTTTTCAGGGTTTATGGCAAGAATGCCAAAAACACATGTGGAAATTTTTCACATTAGTGCACTAGCAAGTGGTGCTTTTAGCTTGGGTCTGTATTTGATGAACATGTTACAGCACAGAATGTTTGTATGTTTCTACAAATGTTTTCAGTCAGTCTACACATGTTCTTATTCAGGAAAAGGGTTAGGTCACCTGTATCATGTCTATAAACAAATGTGTTGTCATCAGATGCTTTGCCTTTAATAAGTCTTGGTCTGAACCCTAGAAAAGTCTGTTCTTGCTGTATGTTCTCTTGTTATAAGAATATTTGGACACTTATATAATACTAAGGTAATCACTACTAGATTTTGTATTAGTGATATTAGTATTAGCCTTAGAACAACACATTTTAATAAAAAAGAATCTAAACAGGGCCAGGATGCATTTAGTTTGGGCATATGAGGGTACATAGAAGCCTGAAAGATAGACAAACAGGGTGAAAGATGAGGTGGTGGAGCCGAAGGAATAAAAAGGAGAGCATTCAGTGTTATGAAACCCCTCAAGTGTAAGTTGTTGGCCTAAGCCGTGCGCCACCTAGTGGATAACAAAACAGAGAAAATGTAGAAGAGTTCTCTGTTTTCAGCTGGACTTAAGGGTTGGTTAGGACTGTGCCATTCAGGGCCAATTTCTCAAAAAAACATTACACACAGCAGATCACTTTTAACCTTTGAGGCGATACCAATGACTCATACTGTTCTCATTTCGGTTGCGCTTCAGAGAATACAGAGAGCATTTAAAGGCATGGCGCAGACTCCCTTTTAACCCCGCCCCTTTGACGCGCTGTAAACCAATCAAAAGTGAATATATGTAACAGCCCATTTACTTGTTGTCATTCTTTTAAAAGTGTCATGTACAACTAGTTGATCATTAGATCATTATCTGAGAAATGAAAATACCTTTTCCATGCGCTCTGCTTGCAGTACTACTAAATCTGTAATCCAAAGGCAACAAATATACATACAGGGCCTGTATGCTTTATTGCATCAAATATATTACATCTTAAGGGCTGACGTATTATGTGTAAGATTGTGTAGTTTAACTCCTCATATTCAATAAGCTGTTAATATTAGGGTTAAGATTTTAAATCCATTCATTATAATGTGTAGTGTTTACTTTTCTCTGTACCTTGCTTTAAATAGCAAGGTATAAGGCTAATTTCTCAAGTGGCCTAATACCCTTGGGAATTGTGCTTTTAATCTAATGTTCGCTTTCAATTGTATGAGAAATTACCACAAAATGAAAATAGAGCATAGAAAATAAGATGGTCCTGATAATCTTGCAAAATTATTTAACAGTAATGATTTCTTGCCTGGCACATTTTTTAGTAACTTTTAGTAATTAGTAATTTTAGTAACTTTTAAAAAAATTGTAATAGTCTTATGTACATTAATATAAACAACCTATTTCTTCTCTGGAAAACAGCAACGTAAACAAAGCTGTTCAGGAATAGCTCAATTTATCTCAGCAATTGTGCTGATATTTTAAAAGCAGCAGAAACTTCTACAATAAAAATATTTCCCCTTTAAATTTGCATAATAAAACAACAAATGTATTGTGGATACAGGTCTAGAAAGGAACTTTTGCTCAGAAGACCTTTTCACTTTTATTGTTTCATCAATAATATCTGTAACACTTTATAATAATGTTCATAAGTCCTTTGTAAGCACTCGTGATAATGATGAATTAATCTTTTATTATTAATATGCATTTATACATTATTACTATGTGCCATCACAATGGCGTTGTAAGTTGTTTTGTGATTGTTTTGTGATTGTTTTTGTTGTAAATTCTAAACAAATAAATTATGAATAATGAATATTTTGTTGAATTAGGTTCTCCATGGATCTGGTAATGTGAACCTTTGAACCAGTTTTACTTGACTATGAGGCTCCAGACATATACAGGGGTTAAAGATTCTATGTCACCTTCATGTGTTCCAGAGAGGACAGCT